>JAPYZI010000195.1:0-201898 GCA_030523105.1 Ophioninae sp. A BG-2022a | reverse complement strand
AACAATCGTTAGCAAACCTCACTTTCTCGTTGTCTTCATGGCTTATTAACATTTTCTCAGGGGTTTTATAAGCATATGCAACAGTATTAATGATTTTTTCAACTCGCGTATGAACCATTACACACAGTCCACACCTCGATAAAAATCGTACTTGCCAGTCTGGATAGGTTCTTAATCCACATGTAATGCTTCTGAGGATTTGATCGCTCCTTACCATATAGCAGCAAATTAATGTCTCTTGTGCTCGTGATTCAATGAGCTCAATTGTAATGGTAAACATTCATATTCCCCTTTGTGGTTGCGTTTAAGTTGATTGTCAGGTAATTATTCTTCTCAAACGTGGGAATTTGTTTCAGCGTCACGGAGAATACAATTTTTTGTAAATTCAGAATATTTTCGTAGTGTGGATAGGATTTTGTTCGCGAACAATTCTTTTTTGCTGGAAACAATGCTGCTACTATGGCCCATGCGAAGCATGCATCATCCATGGAATTAACGTTGATTATCGAACGTTTGAGCATTATCGATGATGGCAGTTTCACAAAACACGAGCCACTTATTTGTCGACACTTATTAATATTTATCATTAAATTCATGATTTTGAGCTTTACTTTATCCGTCGCGACTTCTAGCAACCAATCGCAGCACACCGTTCAGTTCACCTTGTCGAGCCGTGATTGGCTGCCAGAAGCCCCAGTGGAAAACGGAACTACTAAGAAGAATTCACCAGTTATTTTTGGCCAATCGAATTCTAATGAGACTTCATCGAGTAAGGATAATATGTTAATGTTTGGTAATCTATCCCGTGCGTTTGGTAGTCGGTCACGACATTATCCGAACGCATAATACTTATGGGTCCAAAGTGAAGAGTCGTGATTGGTTACTCACCGATGCTTAAATAAAATGGCCGCTTGGCGCTAGTGCGCTGCGGAGGATGCCGCGTTATGAACCATAATCATGATTTTTCCAAAAACTAACAAACGATCTTAATGCGCTACAAACGCTACCAAACGATTCGTAAAAAAGAAAGCCGACTACTCAAAGTGAGGGGGGGGGGGGGCTAACGTTGAGGAGGTCAATTGAACTCTACGTGCTGCGAATGAATAAGTGTTGAAATATTTTGCTTTGGAAATGAGAACCGTAATGAAAAAGAAGTGGGAGGAGAAAACCGATGTGTCCGTAGCTTTGATGAGAATTCAGTTTAAGGGCCCGTCGAGAACGATTCAGTCGCGCCAAACCTAATTAAGCGATCGTGCATCGCGTTAGATGGCTTTTTTCGCGATGGCGCAGCCTGAACAAATTAATGTTTATCATTTAAAGTCTTGAAAAGCGAGCAACGTTCGATGTCCGGTTGACCGCTTCGTTGTTACCTTTTCTTGTTTTCTTTTTACTACTGTACGTGTATTTAAGAAGTTATAAGGAAAGATGGAGTCGCGAGTTGGTGAAATTTCTACACTCATTTCGGGTGCTATGGTGAAAGAGGAGCCTATGGAACAATCTTCTTCTGGCAATCAGGACTCTCAACAAGCACAATTGCAGAGTATCTGCAACGATGACGATAGCGAGCAGAGGAATGAGTGCACACCCGAGAGCCAAGAGCACGAGAATCGTGCGTTTCTCAACAAGTGCGTTTTTTGCGACAAACAATTTACGTGCGATGAGGACTCGAAACTTTTGGAGTGTCTTCACGCTGCTTGCGCGGCGTGCGTCAACAACAAACTTGCAGATTCCAATACATCTGTGGACGTCGACGTTCTGCGTGAGTACTCGTCTGATACCGTGTATGAATTATATTGCAAATATATTGCGAGTTACCGAATTATTGGATACACAACATGGACCTTGTGACGAGAGAACGACTTGGATCTATGGACATCGTTCACCAGATTGAAAAGAAAAATTTGGAAACAGATATCACTTTTAGGTCGATTTTATCGTGAAAGTTTATCTTTTAAATTACGTCACTTTGCATAGTGATTTTTTCGCCGCTACAAGTCAATTCTGTGTTTTGATTTACCAATTGAACCCTTGTTGTAGGTTTAATTTTGCCAGTTGGATTCCATGCTGAAAATGAACCTTGCAGGGTTGGTAAAATAGAGAAATAAGTTGAAAAAATGAAAAAGTATGCATTGGGTACAGCAGTCGAAACATTCTTGCGTGTTCTCTATTCCTATTATGTTATTATTATAATTTTTTAAGTACTGCCAAGATTGTTGCAGAATAATACCAAATTCTAATCTTAATATATGTCGAGGCATAATTTTCTTCAATATTGTTTAAATTCCCATAGTATGAGAATAGTCTGTAGCACAGCGTTATGAAGCTTTCTAGGTGGCTAGAGTACTTTATTTTTCAGTAACAAAATGTTACAATATCACATGTACTAGCTTGCATTTATGATAATACAATAACAATGTTTGAGGATCATTTGTATTCCAACTATTGTTTACTGATGGCACAATTGAAATATAAAATGCAGTTGTGCTTCGCTATTCGTTTAAATTCTTTAACTTCATGAGTTACCATTACAGATAAAGAAATTCTATTAAAAAAAATTAACCAATGTATTTGCATAGAATCTACCAACAATGTGCGATGCGAGTGATTAATAATTGGATGGAGTGTCTTTTCTGTTTGTTACAGTAGAAAGCAATGTCGTCTGTCAGATATGTAATGTCACAAGCCAGATGCAAAATCTAATAGACAATAGGTTTCATTCTAAATTCGTTGAGGATGATTGCAATCAGGGGCTCGAAGATGACGGCAAGGATATGGAAGAAGAGAAAAAGTGTACCAGTTGTCACGATAATGCAACAGCTACGAGCTGGTGCGTTGAGTGCGAAGAATTTATTTGTGAGAATTGCGTGCTGGTGAGTTTTTTCAAGATTTTGGGCTATAAGTATATAAGATAATCAACTGATTTCAGGGAAAGGTGATTATTTTTAAGCTTGGTACTTATGGTTGGGATTTGTGCATTTGTTGTTCTTCCTTGACATTGATTTGCAATAAATTTGTCGAAAGCAATTAGTCGAAAAAACAATTTATCGATTTGCGACTCCATGACATTGTTAACTATGCTTAATGCATCTAGCTGCTGTCAATATTGAATTGAGTACTGAAACATTTATGATTTTTCAGGCTCATCAAAGGCTGAAGATAACCAAGGATCATACGATCAAGCCAAAAGACGAAGTTGCCAATTATTCGGAGAGTGCAAAAAAGGGGGACAAGAAGATACCCAGTTATTTATTTTGCGCTGTTCATCCGCACGAGCAATTGTCGCTCTTCTGTCAAACTTGCGACAGGCTGACATGTCGAGACTGCCAACTTAGCGATCACCGAGATCACAAGTACAAATTTATTCATGAGATTGCTGCTGAAACCCGAAGCTCAGTAGCAACGCTGCTTAAGGAAGTTAGGTGAGCAATTGTACGGTGAAGCTGGGATGTCCAATCATGAAAGAAATTACAATAGTGACATTTATTTTTTTCAATATTACTTTCAGTTACAAGAGAGTCTTGTTGAAGAGTGCAATGAAGGTTATCGAAGACAGGCAGGTTTTGATATTGGAGAAGAAAAAGTCACTGGTACAGGACATCACACAAATGGTCGTTCAGTAAGTTACCAATGATAGGGAAATCCAGGTTTCCCTCGACGCAAGATAATCTCCACTAATTTGATCGTATCTCGTGTAGATTGACGAACGCGATAAACACAAGAGGCAAGCAATTAGTGATGAGACTGAACGAGGTTTGCGATCAAAAACAGAACACTTTAAACGAGAAGAAAATTGCATTGGATCAACTGTCCAAGCTTACGGATCATTGTATTCAGTTTGTTACACACGCACTCGAGAAGGGCTCCGACATGGAACTTCTTTATAGCAAAAGGTATTTAACTATATGACAAAAGTTTTTTGATACAATTTCTAAAAACTATTGAAACCGGTGGCAAAGAAAGTGCCCAGAAAAAAAACATTTGCCCTTAAATAAAATATTGCTGCAGAAAAATAAACAGACTAGGACTACACGAACCAAATGTTTGTTAAAAAATGTGTAGATCCGTAACCGGTCATTTACAAAGGATCAAAAGCAGACGAGCTGATATTCCAAATCCCGAGATACCCGTGAGAATTCATTTGTCATTGGAAAAGGTGCCGGATTTGATAAAAGGTGAGATAATATTATCTGGAGTGTTGTTGGATATAAGTGATCTGAGCAATAAGCATAAATTACATCCAGTAAGCGCTGGTTGACGTCGTTTTGTGTTGTAGCATAATTTTCTGCTCATTTTATTTTGCATTTGAACAACAAATGTCTTTTAAGCATTGTGTGCTTTTATCATAATCGTGCATTCGATGACAATTATTGGTTGCCAATGACAGAATTCACATGAACGACTCACCATATGATTTTCAGTAGTATCCTCGATTGGAGCAATCGTCGTGGACGGTAGAGTATACCGTTCGATATCACCGGCATCAGGTTCCGGTACACCGACAATACCTTTGACGGATCAAACCTCGGAGTCGAGGCAACAATCGGCATCTAGGGGTTCGGCATCCGCGTCTGATCGTTGTACACCAGTACTGCAAATGGCGTCAGTGACGCCGCAGCCGACTAATCCAGGACCGCAAAATTCGTACCAACATATTCAAATTCCGGCTCTCCAAGCGGGTGGTGTTTTGCAGCAAACGTCAACGGCTCAACAAATGCAGCACCAGCAGCAACAACAGCAACAACAACAACAACAGCAACAGCAGCAGCAGCAGCAACAACAACAACAGCAACAGCATCACCAGCAACAACTGCAGCAACACCAACAACAGATGCAACAACAACAACAACAGAACCAGCAGCAATTGCATCAAGCTTCGCAAATACAGCAAGCTCAACAAGCTCAAATGGCCCAATTGCAGTCGCAACAGAACCAAAACTTCGCGATGCAACAGCAACAACAACAGCATTATCCTGTATTGAACGTGCCGAGAACGTCACCCCAAGCTCAGTTACCACCGCGTATGCAACAAAACGTGAGTTTCAACGGGCGTATGCAGCAGCAATCGCAGCAACAATTGATGATGCAGCAACGGCCGCTCGGTGCTTGCCACCAACAGCAAGTCACCTCCTCGACACATCCCCATCAGCAGGTTCATCTGGATCAGTTGAATCAGCAAAACGCGAGTTTGCGCGGACTGTTGGCTCACAACCCGCCGCCCTTTCGTCCAGCCCCGAATCACGTGCCTTACAAATTACCACCGAGCTATAGATATCCAGCGAGCAGTTTACAACAGCGCGGTCCCCAGATGCAGACTTATCAACCGACAAATCCGAGTTTGGCATCGGGTGGACGAGTGCAACAGTGCACCACGGGGGCCGTACCTCCCGGACTGGCCGAGATGAATTATCACATGAAATTGGGCTCGATACCACGATGGCACATACCGCAAACAGCCAATCATTGCCTTCCATACGCCGGCCCGCGTAATCCAGCTGTTTCAGCACCAGTTCCTATATCTCTAGCTAATGATACCTATAAGATAACATTGAAGAATCAGCAGCATCCGCAACAACCGCAGCAACAGCAACAGCTCCAACAGCCCCAACAACAGCAGCCGCATCATATACACCAACATCAACAGCAACAGCAACAGCAACAGCAACCCAATCAACAACATTTGCTCATGCAACAGACGAACAACAATAGTAATAATAATAACGTACAAAAGTACAATCCGACGAATAATACAGGTTCAAGTGGAGAACCTTCGCCGCAACCGCAGCCCCTCATTTCAGTAGGACCCGCCGTTAGCTCATCCGTACCCAAAACACCAAGCCCGGTACCGCCAGGTAAAACTGGCGACGAGACCGAAAAAAATTTAGACAAATTTTGCCAAAAGTCTCTCAACGATCTTATGCTTACGATCGCCAAATTGGATTCGAATGGGATTGTCGTAATACCCGAGGCACAAAAAAATCAATTAGATTCGACGCAAGTCGACAGCTCCACTGACGAAGCTTTACACTCGATTGGAGATGGTGCGTCCGGTGAGCTGATTGTTCTTCGTAATATATGTACCCGATATAATAATACGTACCCCAATTCATAATCCACCTTTCTCATTTGTAAAGACAACTCGGGAACGATGGCGAAGGATGACCCAAACGAGGATTGGTGCGCTGTCTGCATGGATGGAGGTGATGCAGTTCTCTGCTGCGATAAATGTCCCAAAGTCTTTCACCTGTACTGCCACATACCGAGTTTGAAAACGTTTCCCGAGTAAGCCCTTCTTCAAGGAAACAACAATTGTCAGATTTTAGAAACATCTTTTGTAGGTACCAAATGTAATCATATGAATTTGTATTCCACGTGTCTTGTCTTCACAGTGAGAGCGAAACTTGGCAGTGCATGCTGTGTACAAACGTCTTGGACTGCTCGGAAGATCCACCCGTTGAAAAGGGATTGAATGCAATGAGCCCGAGGGAATTGCGAATAGCTCAAAGAATCGTGCTTGAGCTGTACTGTCAATACGAGCAAAGTCTACCGTTTCGCGAAGTCGTATCGTCAGAGGTTCGTTCCGATCGTAATTCGGATAATCCATTTTTCATAGTTCTTATTTTACGGAAGGTTTTCGTCAATGCTTCATCCTAAGCCGTATATTTCGTCAGCAGATAGTGGAGTATCATCGAATCATCAAGAGACCCATCGCACTCGACATTATCAGGGACAAACTGAAACCGGATCATCCGAATCACTATACTGATTTGCGACACGTCTTGGCGGACGTAAGGCTCATGTTCAAGAATGCGTTTACGTATAATCCCGTAAGTATTAATCACACGTTTCAACTGAGCCACCAATATCCACGAATATAACGAAATCTCATTAATTACACCGATACGCAGGTCGAATCCCAAGTGTATCAGGAAGCTCGAAATCTCGAAGAATTCTTTGAAAAATTGTTACTGAAGTGGGGCCCGAACTACGCATACGACGATCCATTTCTGTCGGCCGAAGTCGACGAGGAGGAAGAGGTATTCCCCCCGAACCGAAAATATCGTCGAATAATTAACGATTAGTTGACATATATCTGTGCAGCGCTAATCACACGAATCCTAATTGAGTCGGAGGCCCAAACAGAATCGTTGACACCTTTTTTTTACGCGATGGCAAACTTGAAAATTCTCCACGGGGAGAGGGAGAGAGAGCATTGTTGATTTTAAAACGCGGAAAGACTCGATACACTACACATGTATTATACGAAAACGCTAGTAGTGCGGTCGGTCGTCTTGTATTTTTCGCATTCGGGAATCCGATGAAATTGCTGTGAATCCGCGATTGTGTATATATAAGGAATAAAAAAAGAAACAAAAAAGAGCGTGATTAACTCTTATCGTCAATTCTTCCAATGGCTCAAAGAATCAAAATCACTGACGTTTCGTTCCAATCGGCAATTCATCGTACGTTTCAAGAAGGATACACACAAATCACACAACCGATATTATAGATATTATATATGTGCGTATTCGGTAATTTCCGATAGAAGTACGTAGCGAGAAACGAAGAGCATTAGAATCATCAATAGTTTTCACGTATAGAAAACATTTGAATTTCCATAATTCGTTATAGCAATTTTTCTACTAGATTAATAATTATTTATTTAACTCTCCTAACGCAGATGTATGTATTCGTTCTTTCAAAACGTTCCGTTGATACGTATTCGCAGATTCATCCACGGATATCGATACGAGTTATGGGCATCGTACGAATGAAAAATAACGTTGGCTTTATTTTGATGAAAAATTAAGAAAATTACTGGTCCACGAATATTTTTTTTTTACTGACGGAATCCAAGTCGCACATTTTATTACAGAATCACCAGTAACTTTAGGATTATTGTTACAATGTAAAACTTTGGATTTTCATTTTATTTCCCAATATTTTAATCCGTTTCGATCAATGATAGTATTTTTTTAAGTACCATTTTTTATTCATACTATGCCCATATCTCAAGTCCGTTAACACTTTATACGGCGCGGTAATATTCGTTCGAAATTGCTCGCGGTTAAATATTCCAGTTCTAGAAATTATCGACGAATAAATTAGCCGTTTACTTTGTGTCGAATTATTAAATTTTTTAGATTCTTTAACTGTTGGTCATTATCACGATATGTATTTTTATACTTGTTACCGAGAACAAAATGTAACGAATAATGTTTCCTTCGTGTACTTGTATTCGCACAATACGCAGTAATTTCACTTTAAGAAAAAAAACAAGAAAAATACACGAGTAAATCTTGGATTTCGACGCGAAGCTGGCTGATATGCGGTATATATCGAATAAAACTTAATTTTATTTATGCATTTTACTTTATACATCCGATGGATATATCATTATTTGTTAATATTGCAATTTGTAGTATTTTCAAAATATACGATATCATCTATAATATAACAATCTAGGTCCATCACTTTTTTCTTTATACATCGCTGACCGAATGTTTGTCCCCGTTCCCAACCACGCGGACCTTTTTTTATATGTAATATGGCTATTTTATAAACATCAATAAAAACTTTTTGTAGTTATAATGAATATTTCGGTTGCACCCCGTGTACGTCCTCATAGAGTTTGGTTTTGGGACAGAACATCATTTTTTTACCAATTGAACCTTTCAACGAATAAGTACTCATTTTTATATAAGATTCGGCAGTGACAACGTTTTTTGATTGTTAACGCGGAAGCTATCTTACCCATGGAAGATATTGCAATACTTTCCGAAACCTCTCGGTAAGAAAGCTCCTAGACTTATTAATAGCCATAAACTTATTGCGCCATCTGTTGGAGCAGCGAAGAGTTAGTACCGAAAAATGGCGAAATTGATTCGCCCTTATTTCAGAGATGGCCGATCTATAGCTGTGACAACGTGGCTACCGGTAATGTAGAACTGCGATGTTACCGATGCGATGATTTGTAAAAATGCCGCCGCAGTTCGTTGCGGCGCTTTTTAGTACGCGAATTGCTTGGAAAGTAGCAACGTACCGGAGTAAGTCGTTTTATTTTCTTCGAAAACTGTTCGCGTATGTTTTCATTGTTTTTTAATAGAACCGGAAATAACATCTATATCGATCAGTGCATAAAAGTGTTCAATTAAAAGAAAATTTCAATAGCCAATTAATATATGATAAACGAGAACTAGAAATTAGTAAGAGATGATCTCATCATCGATCGTTCTTTTTGTTGATACGTCTCTTCGAGTATCATAATAGAAAGTATTTTTTCATTTATATTTTACTTCACCATGTTTCTCGATCGAGAAAATCGACAATTGAATAATTGATTATTCATTAATTAATCATTGATTCTCGATCGAATAATTGTTTTCGATCGAGAAAATGTGGTGACTATATGACGTGACATAATCCTATCATATTACACCCCTCTGAGTGTGAACCGTACCGAATAGAAACGCAAGCTCCTCATTTGCATTAAAAAATGGCAATAACCAGAAACGAACGTCGTGAGTATTCAAAGACCGAGTGACATGACATTTTACGTTTTTGCACTTTGCTCATGTTCCCGAAAATATTCCAAGCTGAACTTTGGCATTTTCATTCATTCATAACCTTTATTCTTCGCAGAAAAGTGTATTCTTATTATACTAATTCGATCTCCCATCAAGGACCTATGAGAAATGGATAATGAACCATCCGGTTCTCGTGTTTTTTCTTTATTTTCGAAATGTATTAGATACCGCAAGTTGAATGAGATACCGCTTCTTGCTATGATTTTAAGGAGACTACGTCAGGAAGGACGCATGGCCAGAAAAATATGTGTTACATGCATATCACAGATAAAATATCTACTCGTATTCACGTATGCGAAATTTCAGATAAGGTTAACGACTAAATAAGGAAGATAACAATTATTGAAATTAAGATTGTTAATTTATGGAGGATTCTTGTTGAAAAGGCAACTTCAAAAACGTTTTTTCATACGATATCTGTGCACTCGAGTTAAATTGGATTGGAGTTAATCGGACGTATAGATTTTGAGCTGCGTATTGACCGCTTTTGTATAACGCGCAGACCCCTTAAATCATCTTTTAAAATTATTGATAAATCAATTACTGAAGTCTCGACCCAACAAACCCAAACAAACCTAAACAATTCCAAATTCACGCAAACTCACCAAAACAAACGGAGAGAAACCGAAACAAATCCAAACAATCCGAAATTCACGCAAACCCCTTAAGTAATAAGTAATAGTAATATTGTCGGATTTCGTAATTATTAATAAATCGATTGTTAAAGACTCATCGAATAGTATTTTTTTTTTAATTTTTTGCGATTTTTTACCTTTATTAGTCCAAAATGACATATTCTACATTTTTTTTCAAATCGCTAAATACGAATTCTAAAAAAATGTTTGCACCATTGCATTAGCTTAAATCTACCATAGAAAATTTGTAAATTAAAAAAAAATTATTTCGGTGCCTCCCAACGATACAAACATGACCGTTATCACGTCGACATTACAGCCAATAGTCGTTGTAATCGATATATCATTACAATGACAACCGGTTATAACGCCTTTCAGGTTTCGTCGTAATATCCGATACATCTTCAAAGTTGTGTCGTTACAACAGGCTTCGACTGTACTCATTAACTCGACGAAGTAAATATCGCTTTGTTCCTCGGAATGTTTGGTATCACCAAAATCCATAAAAATCGATAATTAAAAGGGAGACCATGAAAAACCGATACCAAAGTGCTCCCTTGTAGCTCTTAACGAGGAATCCACGAATAGAAAAATCATGAAAACTCGGAACCCTTTTCCCTCGGAAAATAAAGATTTTCAACGACTCTGAACACGGTAAAAATAGTAAAATATATAAATAATTTATTAATAATTAATACATAATATATAAATTAATTAAAATATAAATATTACAATTATAAAAAATTATAATAAACAAATAAATAAAACAAATTAATAAAAATATAAAAATTATAATAAAAATAAAAATAAATTTATAATAATTCACATATAAGATATAAATAATCATTTCTAACCTGAGATTCGTTAAATGAAGGTTGAATCAACTTGAATCAAGTATAAATGAGAGAGATGATCGGAAAAAAGTCTCGATGGTGCATCTCGATGTACATCAAGCGGGCTAAGTGCCGCATATTCATACGGTGCGAAAGAAAGAGGACGATGATGAGTGGAGGAGGCGAGAGAGAAAGAGAGAAAGAGAGAGATGGAAAACGATTGCCCGGCGCTGGGAACTTGGGCACGGAGCTGGGTGGGAGTCGTGAGAGAACTAAAAGTCTCGAGTTCTCGACTCAGTCTGTCCGCGGCCGTCCGTCAAGCCGACTTCGTTCAGGAGGTCGTGTACAGTGATTGCCATCAGTCAGTATCTCGACACATGTAGCCAACAGTGCGCGTAAAACATCACGAATTTTAATTGTTCTTACCTTCAACGATATTCCTCTTCATGGTCGCGAGATAATTCATATGAAATTTCACTTCTTCATTTCATTATCATTCGTTTAATTATTTCGATTCGCAAACTGTATTCGGTCGAAAAAACCAAACCGGCGAATGGATAGTTGGCGAGGATCGTAATCGATTAAAAGAAAAAAAAAAAAATAAAAAGTGAAGGCAAAGTGATCGATCGAAATAACAGTGCTCCGATATCACGATGAATCGTGATAACATGTGGAATTTTCACATACTCCTCGGACTCGCGGTCCTCCTCGGGATTTATTCGTCCAACTGGAATATCGAGGCGTTCAATGTCGAAACGAGACATTACACGAGTTATCAAAAAGAAGCGAGCAGCATGTTTGGCTTTTCAGTCGCGGAACATCGCGATAGAAGCAGACGGGGTTGGTGAGTGATCAATTTAATTATATATTTTTTTTGTCAATGTGTAATGAAACTAGGTAAATAAGACCGCGTTTCCTTCCGGGGGAACGGACTTTTATAACCGGAAACATGTAAATCCATTTCCGGTATAGTTTTTCACCCATAAATCTACTGACTTTCAGCAAATTTCCCTCTCGACTTTTCGCTTCGATTCGTATATCGAAAGATGGGGTTTCGCTTTGACTATTCATACGCTGAAGATAAGATTACACGTGAAAACGTAAATAAAGTTCGAGGCTGCATTTTTCTATTTGGTTTTGTGGGGCTAAACGAAAATTTTGGAAGTAGGGAACGGCGCCAAGGAATTTTGAACTTTGACGACCTTGCAGATAATGTTTCGGCCTGTGAAAGGTTAATGCACAATCGGAGTATCGCACGAGCTTATGTTTCGTGAGATACGCACGCACGAATGTACATGACGCACCGGCGCAATACGGCACCTGTGAGTCACACGAAAAAGAGATTTCGGGAACGGAAAGAACGGCTGATTCGATGAACGTCGGCGATTTTATCGACGTCGATTCATCCGAATAAAAATTGCTGTGGAGTGACGAAATCACACTCGTTGATGTTAATGGGGTTATGATGAATGGGGTTCGACACGAATGTACGTATGTGCGTTTAAGCGTGGGTATGTGGAATGCAACAAACGATAATCGAGTAAATCTCGGTTTCGCTAGTGTCATAGATCGGGAGAGGTTGGTGCGAAAATTGAGAGCATCGTGCAGGCACATTTGAGGCTGACCCCACACGGACGTCCTCAATTGCAACACGTGTTTGACTCATCGCTCGATTTACTTCCGTAATCGAGTAAAAATATAAACGAGCTCGAAGCACACGCTCCCCCTGATCTTCCTCTCAAGTCTACCCTTACCCGTGATCTTCCGATAAAATGTATTACGAAAAAATGACTTTTCGAATTTACAAATCTTTTGCGCGGGAATTACGCGGGAGTTGAACGGTGGCGTTACGGTTGATTTTGTTGACAGAATCGGAAATTCATTTTTACACACGCGTCTCTTTTGCTTACCACGTTTTTTAAATTTATTCGTTAATTAAACTTCTATTTTCTTTTATTTATTTTAAATGTATTAATTAATTCATTATTTTTTATAGTTATGTAATTTATTTATTTTATTTCGTAGCTGCCATTTGGATTTTACTTTTATTCTAGTTTTTAAATAATTGGTTTGTTGATGATAATAATAATGATTGTTTATAATTAATCTGTAAGGACACTCGACTAAAAGATCGAAACTGCACAGAATTAATTATAATTCGTAATGTTTTTTTTATTAATTTCATCATCCGTTTATTGTTATCGTTTTCTTTGGAGAAAACAATTGATTTTCGAAAATGGTCAACCAGGAATATCCCAGTGTTAAAAAATCCTGAAATCAAAATAATTTCGTTGCTTATCAACGATGATAAATTCTCGTTTCGTCTAGGAAGTTATCGCGCGTTACACGCACGCACTTCTATTATCTTTTTTTTTATCTCCATACAAAAATATCGCGGTTTATTTGGCGAAATTTTCGAAATCGGCGTTGGTGTAATTGCGTCCAGGTCGTTCCGACGTTGTGCGACGAGTTCAGGGAGAGGGTCCGAGAGACAACGATTTCCGGTCGGACTATAATCGAACCGGAAAGGGACGTGTGTCGCTATCGTTTTACGAATGTGAATGGACGAGTCACGCCTTCGCGCGTTTCAAAAACACCCCATAGACTATTTCTTTTGACTGTACAAGTTAGCTATCTTTCTTTTCGCTCGGTCCACCTTGTATAGGAAACTTTACGAGCTTCGTTACCATTAATCTCACGTCTGCTCTCGCGCCTCTCTACGGGCCAGGCGGAAGACCCAGGCTTCACACCGGGCTATATAAACCTCTGCCTTCCGTACGTTTTACAAGCTTGCCACATTAATTTTCCAAAAATAGACTCCAACCGAACGGGTTATTTAAAATCGATCGTCTTTCGCAAAATCTACGAAACACCGAGCGTAAATATAAATCCGCACTGAACGATCGTCGATCCGTTTGAACATGATAAATACATTATATACTCGAAAGGACACGAACGGAAGATTTGAAAACTAAAAATAAAGATATTTATAAATAATATTGATATTATTTATTTTTAGTTTTTATTATTTATTATTTTGTATCTTTTAGTCTTTAATTGTATTAAAAGTTAAAAATGTTATGGATATATATGTTTTTGTTTTGTTTTTTTAAAGTTGAATCATGCGTTGTCATCTCTTAGATGCATGTTTGTAATATTAGATTGGGAAATAAGTTTGTAGTGTTTTTATATTTTCTATTGTTTTATGACGATTTTTTTGCTGTTCGACGAAGTGTTAATATTCATTCGGTAGAGCTCTTTCTGATGTACAAAACTGTGCTGATCGTCTCTTTGAGTTATTCAATTTTTTGTTGCTTTTGAGGCTTAGAAATGTAACATTAAAAGCAACATTTTCGATACCTGCTCTTTTTCGCTTTTCATCAAGGCCAAAAAGCTGCTGTAGCAGCCTCGGACCTCTGTTTGCCGCTGTTTGCAGCCTCGAAAGTGTTGCTTCTTTACCTCCCGGATTCCCATTTCTAAGCCTCAAAAGTAATAAAAAATTAAATTACACAAAAAGACGATTAGCGCAGTTTTGTAGAGCAGAAAGAGCTCTATCGAATGAATATTATGAATATTATACACTTTGTCAATCAGCAAAAAAGATCGTTGTGAAACAAAAGAAAATATAAAGATCACCATTTTGAAAAATATAGTATCGAAATAAACGCGTTTGTCCGTTGCAATTGTAGATTTATCTTTAATCTGCGATTTCTGCACGACCTGTCGACGATTCCTCTTCATTTCGAGTTGTCTCGAGTGACGAACGATTTTTTGAAATTGCACAGTAGCCCAGCGCCGAAACATAAGTTTAGGCTTGTTGCGATACAATAATACAACGACGACGTGATGGAGCACACGAGACGTTCACGTTCCGATTATGCACAGGATGTTAGGTCATGGTCTCATTGCATCGAGCGAGAGAGCCAATGCGAGAGATTAAGCTTGCGAGGTACACAAGAGTCTGGGAAGCTGACGAGTTCGTTAACGCTCTTTACGTTGCGCGTGGGCGGCTACCCGTTATCCCGTGGATCCGTGTTTCTCTTATCCACAATATTTCTTCCCTAAAATGCATGGGAAGCTTCCAAGTGTTTTCCAACTATGGGGGGATTCCACTGCAACCCTCAGAAAGATCAGATCATTTTTCATGATATTTTAAAAAATTCACTTAATGATTTTTTTCAGCCTACTTAAACATTTGTTATTCCACGTACATTGAAGCAGATTTAAGTAAATTATCATTGAAAAAGAAGAACAATAATTGAAGTACAATAAATTTTTAAGTGATCAACCATCGGAAATTTCCTTCTTCCCGATCGTATTGAAATCTCCGTTTCGATTCGTCTGTAAACAAAAAAGAATAATATAGTTTGGCCTTAATCTGCATTAATGTCGGTATTGTTAAGGGTAGCCATTTTTTATTTTGTTTATTTTTCGGAATACGCAGAATTATTTTCATTCGGGATGCTTTACGATACAATAATTGAAATTAAAAAATGGTTACGCTCAACGATAGCTATTACGATTACAAAATATTACTTGCAGGTAAAAAAAAATCCATGATTCTTTCAATAGATGGCTCAAGTTATCGGTATATCGTGTTGTTTGGGTTTGTTTGGGTTACACTAGAAGGCGTTAGAAAGATGAGATTTCCTACTAAACATACTTTTGTGAAAGTATCGTGATTGGTTGACTGCAGAAAATAATGGATTATATTTTACTACACGCAATACTTCGTACAAAAATGTAACGCGTCCAAGTATCATTGCTCGAGTTACCATGGTCCGTACGGAAAAAGTTATAAAAAAGTCGCTGCGAAAAAAAGCTGCTGATTTACGTTCCCTTATTCAAAATGACGTAACTCCGTCATTTTGAGAAATGTTAAAATAATTTTTGGTATGCATATATTTGAAAATACGTATTGCAAGAAATCGCAGAGACGGATTGATTTTCGAAGTCGTCGCGGTGGGTTTTTCCCTTAAGGGCATGACGAACGTGCCTCCGTTCACTTCGAAATTTTGAAAACACTATTCTCTCAACCGGCTGTCCCAATTGCTATGAAATTTGTTGTGTGCATTCAAGGCGATGGCACCGAGGGCTTCCTACTCGACATTATGGATAAAAACGTTTCATCCTTGAGAAATCGCGACGAGAAACCGAGAACACACCTCCGTCCACTTCGAAATTTTGAAACCACTATTCTCTCAAACGGCTGAACCAATCGGTACGAAATTTATCGTGTGCATTCAGGACGATGGCACAAAGAGCCCCCCGGTCGCTATTTTGGATGAAAACGTTTCATTCTTGAGAAATCGAGGTTTACAACATTTCGATTATCTCTCTCGCACCCGAGTGCAACGTGGTAATGTTCGTCATGCCCTTAAATGACTCGCTAACGAGATGAGTTTCACTGTCATTGATTGGTTGGCATATGAATGGCCGGGTTCTGGTCTTACGTTTGAATTTATCCGTTCAAAGAATTCGCCTTGAGTCATAGGTGAACGTAAGACCCACCCATGGTTCACTCCGATATGCGTAGACCTCAGCGTGGGCGAGACCAAACCTGTGTGTGGATCGTTCGATCGGGAGAAGAAATTAAATCGGTCGCGATATTTACGCCGCGCGGAAAAAGACCGAGCGCGTAGTATATGGCGTCCGAACTCGATCTGTGTGCTAATATCGCGACTTTGAAAAGATACCGCTACGACTGGCTGCGCACGACGGAGCCTTGATTCTCACCTGGAACCGAGCGAAATCATGGACAACGCGCACTCTATTTCAATAACTCTATCTCGCCGCTCTGCACAAACGCTTACGCCCGTGAGAATCTTTTTCCCTTGACTGTTGAACGCTTTCGCAATTCCACGATGAACGAGGCAATTTTGGCGTTGCGAATGGTCATCAGGGGTCATCAGTCGTGAAATCGTTAGATTTTAGGGAAAGTCCTTTTCATATATTTTTCACTTTACATTTTTCATTAACTAAATTCGTTTTGTATACTGTTCGTGATTGAAGCTAAGATAATTTAAAAAAATATTTGCGTTTGTTTGGGTTTGTTTGGGTTTATCAGATCGCACTGATAAACCCAAACAAACCCAACTTGGACTTGTTCGGACTTGTTCGCATTTAATGATACGAAAAGAACTTGTAATACAACGAAATGTCTTTTCGTTTTTTCTTTTTTCATTTCTTCTCTTTCATCATATCGTAATATGTTTTTTTTTTTTTAAATTGTGGTCGTAATTGTATAATGAAGCGAAGGGTGAAACAATCCTTTGTATTTGTTTCGGTTTTGTTTGTATTTTCTTCATATTTCTCTTTCGTATTTTCTTGATTTTTGAAATATTTTTTTTTTTACATATCTTTTTCGTTTCATCTTTTCGTATTTTCTTCGTTTCATCCTTTCGTATTATCTTCCTTTCGTATTTTCTTTATTCCTACTTTCCGTATTTTCGCTTTCACCATTATCCAAATTGTTTTTGTTTTATAAACCGTAATAACAATTCGTTGAACTCGCAAAGGAGAAAAAACTTGCATTAATTCGTATCATGAATCAGCGAGAAATCATGTGCGCCAGAAGAATAACGATTCGTCTCAAACATCGAGAATCTTATCGTAAAAGCACGATACGAAGAATTCCGAATATTTCGCGCAACATTGCCGAGTCAAGCACGTACGTTTTTTTTCTCCAGACGAATTCACCCCGTCACTATAAATCTTCCACGTATTAAGCACACACTCGTACGTTTTTTCCTTTCCTCTTTCCTCACTAGCTCGAAAGCTGCAGGTGACGAGATCGAGCGGTGACGCGATTCGTCGTAATTTCGCGAATACGCGCGGGGCAATAATGACGCGTCCACACAGTTCTACCGTGGATCTGCGAGTTCGCGCCTGCCCATGAGCGAATCGGGTCTCATTTCAGGCTTCGTTGCTAAATATAGGAATTATTAATTCAGGCGTAACCAACTGCGCACAGACGTATTTTACAGAACGCAACGAACGTGCAAAAACGGTATCCACGGTATCCTAGGTGTACCGCTAGAGACACATCGTATGAGCGCACTTCTATCGTAAATGTAATTCGAAAGAAAAAAATTTTAAAAATAAAAATTGAAAAACACAGAAATCAATAAAAAAAAAAAAACAAAAATAAAAAACCCAGAAGTAAATAAAAAAACAACGTGAACGTAATTCGAAATATTAGAAAAAAGCAACAAAAAAAAAAACACAGAAATAAATAAAAAACAACAAAAAACACAGAAATAAATTAATAAAAAATAAAACGAAAAAGAAGGAAACGAGAGGTTTCACGAAACGTGTGTTTCCGGCAGAAACGATATATACTAATCCTATACATAATTCCGGGCGATTCGTTCGCGCGTGAGATCGCGCGGAATAAAACACCGGTATTGTGTATCGACGTATCGCCCTCGTATATATCTGCCCGTACGTGCGCGATAAGTACGCGGTATTCGCCGCAAGACGATGTGCCATAGAGTTTTCAATTACACCTTGCCAGTGAGAATTCTCGCGCCATTCGCGGAGAAACATTTTGTTCGGGACAAATTTGCAGTTTCTTATCTTCGCATGTAACTTTTTTTGCAGATAAGAGCCCATAATGTGGCTGGTGTAACCGTGAATCCTCCGTAGAAACTCGTAGTTATAGATGATTATTGTCGATGCGTTTGCAAAGAGAATAGCTAGGTTGGCTCGAGCTTCAAGTTTGTCAACGAGAGAAAAAAAAATATTGCTGTATATATACTGAGTTGGGGTATATAAGTTGGTAGCATTTTTATATTTTCTTTTATTTCACATCGATTTTTTTTCTGTTTGACAAAGTGTATAATATTCATTCGATAGAGCTCTTACTGATATACAAAACTGTGCTAATCGTCTTCTTGAGAAACTTAATTTTTTATTACTTTTGAGACTTAGAAATGGAATATTTGTACCAACATTTTCGACGCCTGCTCGTCATCGTTTTTCATAGAAGCCAAAAAGCTGTTGAAGCAGCCCGGGATGTTTGCAAGGTTGAAAATGTTGTCGAAAATTCGAAAAGCAAGTGTCGAAAATGTTGCTTTTGAGCTCCTTGCATTTCTAAGCCTCAAAAGTTGCAAAACATAAAATTACTCAAAAATACAATTGGCAAGTTTTGTAGAGCAGAAAGAGCTCTATCGACTGATGTTTATCTCCAATGGGGAAAAACAATTTGGGTGATTGCCGCAGCCCTGATTCGTCGAAGTAAATTAAAAAAAAAACTTAACTTTTTTTGCATACCAACGGTTCAATTTTTGAACTTTTGGTATGCAAAAAGAATTTTTGAACTATCAAACTTGAAAAATTCTAAACAGCAGTAGTGTCCCGACATCGTCATTTTTCCAAAGTATCGTCCAGTGAAAATATCTTCATCGTACGGCCGTCAATTTCTGTGATTGTCGTTCACTGTCTGAGATCGCGAGAACCGGAAGGTTCAATCTCCCGCGTCCTTTTTCAATCGTGTTCGGCAAAGCACCCGTCTTTGAAGACTCCCCGAACGAACGAGCCACGAAGAATTAAACATCGGACGTTTCCGGTCCCCGATTGAATTCAAAGTGCTCGGGCGTAAAGAGCGGGTATTACGGTGCGTGTGCGCAATCGGAACCATGCGAGACACCGAGGGAGCTCGCCGACTCGCATGGAAGTCACGATCAATGTCCGGGTGACACTTTGGACGCGTGCACGTGCGCCTCGATCGTCTTCCTTGGCGTCAGTGCTTTTCAAGCTAGCGACTGACCACTTTCAAAATTTATAAAAACCACGAATCAATTCGTAAAAACTCCACCACGTAAATACCCCGAAATATTGGCCAGGGATCGTAGAAAAAGAAAAAAATGGATTTTAAAAATCACTTTTTATTAGAACGTTTGTGTTAGATTTTAGCCCGAGTAGAAATCTTGGTTCATATCCAAAGAAGCTCCGATCAGCAACCCCCATTTCTTTTTCCGGCACTGATCAGGATTTTTTAATCAAGCCCTGATAAGTTTTTAACTGCAATTCCTGATTTCGAATTCAGGCGAATTTATGCAAGTCGTAAATCCGGTTACCTGATTATCGCCGGTAATCAGCCGAAACAGGACAATTACGGCGTGCGGTGTTTCGGTTGCCTGATTATCGCCGGAAAACAGTCAAAATCGGCAAACTAAGGCAAGTCGTAATTCCGGTTGCCTGATTATCTATAGAAACCAGCCGGACCATGAAAATAAACTCACGTCGTAAGGTTTTCGTACTATTGGCTGATCAGGCCCTGATCAAATGTTAGGCCAGACTGATAATGCTTATTCTGGAGGCAAAGGTAGAATGAATTTTGCACTTCGACAAGCGTTTTCCCCGTCAATGATAATTACGTTAATCAAGGATCCTATTGTTTTAATTTAATGAGCTTGAATTCACTTCAATTGGTTTGAAGTTTTTACTGTTGAAACTCAAAGATCTTTTTTTTTTCGTTTCTCTCTTTCTTAACTACTGAAAAATCACACGTTGCACATCGATTGGAACTAAAGAAGAATTTTTGAAATTATTTGTATAACGATTGTGGTTAAAACCTAAAAGATATATCGGGGTTTTAAAATAGCATCGTTTCCGTTGCTTTTCTAATTCAGAAGCGTTTATTTTCCAAAAATAACATCGCGCTCCTCGAAGCCCTCGTACGTTTCAATTTACAACTTATTTTATCGCATTGGATTATCCGTAATACGAATTACACCGAGAAGCTATTTTCTCGTTGAACACCTTCCTCGAGCCGAGAACGGCGCCGACTCGGATTTCCACGCACGCTCGTGACCGCACTGCGTACGATATTTATATGGTACACGCACAGGGCTTAACACGCACGACGAAAGTGTGCGCACTTATAAAATACACGCGGGACAATGATTGCTATAAAGGGGCGTGGACTTCGGCGTTCCGTGTCTAATGAAAACCTTGCCCAGAGATCGTAAAGAAAATCTCGTGTTATTTGCAACATTACGAACGGCGCCACGGATATGGAGACTCCGCGAACGCGATGATGGGTTGCGAATTATATTGATCGATTGTGTCATTTTTAGTTTTCGGAATTGCTAACTCTTACTTTCTATTTTTTACGACAATTCGTTGATCCGTCTTTCGAGATTATCGATTCGAAGTGAAATTTTGTTTGATTCGGTTTCGATAATTTTATCGATCATTCATGTAGGTGCTTGGGTTTGATTGGGTTTGTTTGGGTTGTTTGTGGCACAGGACATAAGAAAACTGATGAAAACACACACAATTTTTGATATTTTTAACCGATGAGGGTATGGGTATAATAAAACGACAATTTTATACATAATTGGAGCATAATCTGGTGGAATTTCAGTTTTATAAAAGTGAAAGATATTTATTTTTAAAAAAGTTGACTGGAAGTCCATTTTGGTCATAAAAAAAACGCATAGGAAAGTTTGATTATTATTAACCAAATCAAACAAGATCAACGTAGTTTTTTAATCATAAATTGAAATCTTTGTGCGCTATATTTTCGAATTTGTCGAATAAAAAAAGTCATACGACCTTTCGTTGGTAATGATCAAACTTTCGTATGATTTTGATTTTATTTCAAAAAATAGAAAATGACAAAAACAGGAATTTCACTATTCGATCAAACTTTCGTATGATTTTGTTTTTATTTGAAAAAATCGAAAATGGAAAACCAATGAATTAAAATTTTCGATCAAACAACGTCAATCATTCGTTGTTAACCATTAATGGACATATTTCAATATTTAAAAAAAAATCGTTTCAAAGAAAAATGTCAAGCTTTTGCATCACTCTGTACACCGAAGCTGCATTTTCTATGATTTAGTGGCGAAAGCATCGCAGAAATTCAGTAAAACTGCCAATTAGTCGGTGCCCAAGTATGTGCGCCACGGAGTGGTCACTGGACCGCGGATTGGCTCCGGCTAACGATAAGTATCGTCCGAGTGGCCGCGACTCGCGAAATACTCGTATCGATAATATTTTGGCACTCTTACGTACCTTCCGATGAAATGAAACCTGGAATACGCGTGTTCGTTCATTTAGTACGAAACTATAGCCAAAAACGGTCTGCCGATAAGAAACCAGCTGCCGAATCGTAACTATAAATTGAGCTTTTGATCGACGCGAGGCGATGGACTCTTAAGGGGTTACGATGACGATCCAAAAATAAGGGTTATTTAGAAAATGATACTTCCGGAGAATGAGTAAAATTATTAATAATTTGTTTGGGCATTTATTTATATAACCTTTTTCAAAAGCGTTAAAAAATGTTCAAAATTTTCCAATTTTTCAAGTGATTATATTTGAAAATTTTCCAAATTTACCAATTTTTTCTTTTTCCGAAAAATGTCATAAATAATATCAATTTTTAAAGCAATTATCAAAAAATCTCGTGAAAGCCCTCCAAACGCCGTGTTGGTCACCCAACTAATTTAATAAAATAAAACGTTCTTTTTTGTGTAAAATCAACCGAGTGACAAAAAAGAATTCAGTTTTGTTGTTCATTGTTGAATATCTACATAGAATATCTATATTCTATATTAAATATTCTAGATTAAAAAACAGTAAAAAAATGCAATTTCTGTAGATAATCTACATCGAATATCTACATTCTGTATTAAATATTAGCAACGACAAAAAATTAATACTTCTTCATTTTCATCAAGGATAAACGAAGTATAAATCCAATCATTATAGTAATTGTTATCAACTATAATGATTGTATCCGTTCTCCTGAAAAAAAACGAAGCATTAAATTAATTTTTGTTTATTACAAAAGAATATTTGAAAAATGAATCAAGGGAGGAGTACTACCGCCGTAAAATATTGTACCAAATTAAAAATCGATACATACCCAAGAAAATTCGATAAATCGGTAAAATCAATATGAAAGATAAAATTTCATGAAAAACAAATATTTGAAGTTAGTTATTAAATCATGATACTAATAAATTAACCTTCCATCTGAAAATCTTCAATATTAGACTTCCCCCCCCTTCAATTTGAGTCGCGACGTTGAACGATTGTTTTTTTTTTTATTTTCGCAGTAGCTTAACCCCTTAAGTCGCGGCAGGTATACGACACGTGGATGAACCGGCTCGGTATAATCCGCGCGTGAGAGGTGGACGAGAGCAGCTGGTGCAACCGCGCGCGCGCGATAAAAGGGGCAATTGGCGAGACTCGAGTACCCGCGAATGGAGCGCCATACGAAAAGGGCGAGAAAGAGTTGATAAAAGGAAAAAAGAAAAAAAAAAAAAAAAAAAACGAGAAAAAAAGAGAAGAAAAAAAAAACTGAACGAAAACGGAGTGCGCGCGAAAGGGAGGAAGATAATGAGGATGAAGATCGCGTGAGGCACGTGCCCGAACCTCGCTCTTCGGCCTCTGTCATTATCCGGAAGAGTGGCCCGCGACTTCCCTCGGGCTTTTACGTACAAACGTGTATACGGATACACATCCACATCTCCTTCATCTGTACCTTCCTTTCCCAACGTTTCATCGTACTATCCACAGATGTATATCTGAAACAGTGAAACAACGTCGAAACCATACGCGAACGTGACGTCCACATTTACGGTTACATTCGAGTACTCCTGACTCGCGTTTATCCCTCTAGGGCTTTTTATCTTTCATTATTAAAGTTCGGACGGGTGTCTCGTTAAAATATTCTTTGATGAAAAAAAATTGTCATAAGAGCAGAAGAAAGATTAAATGGAATTTTGCTTCGTATATCAATGGATAATCCGTAAATAATAATAATAAATAATTAATTAGATATAATGAATTATTAATTATTACATAATGATTAAATAATAAATGGGACATTAATAATGATAATGATAATGATAATAATAATAATAATAATAATATATTTGGTAAATAACGATAATACATCACGAATTTACTTCGCAAATAAACAGGCAAAACGGTTGAAAAACTGCAAGCGTTTTTATCAGTTTATTTAACTTCCTCATTACGCAAAGTTTTTTTTGTTTCAAATGTTAAAGTTCTGGATTGTTACAGAGAATTATAAAAAAAATTTGCGTGATTTTTATTTCGTAAAAATGTATGTTTTTTGTATTTTATATTTTGTGAATTTTGCAAAAACGTTTAGATAATTCAAACAAATGAATTTCAATTAAAACAACCCCATGGTAATTATTTTTAAACAACTGAGGTGTTTTTTCTGTGACTAGTGGTTTTTTTCATCACTATAGGAAAACTATGACTTTTTTGAAATTCATATTTACGAACATGTGGGAACTTTAAGTTCTCTTCTCAGTCATGAACGCTTTTGTACGTAACAAATTTAATCGCATGCATTTTTTATTTCGTTGATGACGAACGCCTCGATTTATCGAACGTACGTATTCCCTCGAGCTATTCATATTTTCTTTTTTAACACCGAGTTTTTATTTTTTACTATTTAACGGAAAGAGGCAAACAATTAATATGCGCAATGCGTAGGTCGTGCGCGCGTCAGTTTTCTCATGTACTAATTCAAGTGGAAATTTGAATAAAGTATAAACGGGGAATGAGGATTACTCGTCGAGACGAGGAAATAAAATTTGTTATACATTGCGGATACACAAGAATCCTTTCAGCGACGATTACGTAGTGCGCTTATTTTTACACGTGTACATACGTGTGCGTGTAAAAAGCACGATCTATAGAAGATCAAAGAATATTGCTGGTATAAGAGGACCTCGAGGAGCTTAGCAGTGTCAATGTTAAGGAATTACGTAACGAGGGAGTGTAAACGCTATCGAGAGAAATATCACTCTGTACCGGTTTAGTGTGCATAAATTTAGTATTTGCAGATGCATATACACCGCCTTTCAAAACTTTCTCGACGCTATCATAAAAAAACGTATTTTACCAAAAATGAAACGATTCATCAATTAATATATTGCAAAAACTCGTTGGCAAACGAAAATTCATAACCATGACTGAAACTGCTGCAAAATACTTCAACTTTTTACTCATTAAAAAAAACCACTCGTTGGAACTGAAGTTTTGGTACATTGAAGAATATATAAACACATCGTGAATGTATTGGGTGGGGGAATAAGTTCGCAGCGTTTTAATATTTTCTTTTGTTTTACAATGATTTTTTTGCTGTTCGATAAATGGTTAATATTCATTCGATAGAGCTCTTTCTGATTTACAAAACTGTTCTAATCGTCTTTTTGAGTAATTTAACTTTTATTTTTTATTACTTTTGAGGCTTAGAAATGGAATATTCGATGCAATATTTTTTTCACCTGTTCTTCTTTGCTTTTCATCGAGGCCAAAAAGTTGCTGAAGCAGCACAAGATATTTTCAATGTCGAAAATATTGTCGAAAATGCGAAAAGCAAGTGTCAAAAATGTTGCTTCTTACCTCTTGGATGTTCCATTTCTAATCCTTAAAAGTGATAAGAAAATTAAATGACTAAAAAAGACGTTTTACTGAAAAAGTTTTACTAAAAAAAATTGCTAAAAATGACTAAAAAAGGGTTTTACTAAAAAAATTACTAATAAAAGGATTGTAGAGCAGGAAGATCTCTATAGAATGAATGTCATACACTTTGTCAAACAGCAAAAAAATCGTTGCGAAACAAAAGAAAATATAAAAACGCTACGAACTTATTCCCCAACCAAATATTCATGAAAATGATTATAGGATACCTAATAATTTGCACGAGGCTGTATATGCATAGTTATTTACTTTAGGGTATATATGAAGAACTTGAACGTATAAACGACTAAGCGAAACGGTTCATTAAGTGATTTAGAAGCAGCGTTTCCAACGAGTTTGTTTCAGAGCCTCGTCTGAATTACGGGAGCGCCCAAAATCGTTTCCTCGAAGCCTAGCCCTTTCGTAAACTAGAATCCATTAACGATTCAACGAAATCATACACCTCAAAGATAAATACGCGAAATTAACGAATTCTCTAATTCGATATGGGGACATAGGATTGATAACTGAATAATGGAGTCGCTCGATAAATCAATGGTTTTTCTTTCGTGCCTAATATCAGGTTGATGTTTGGATATGACAGTGTCAAAGAGCCGAGTGTATTTCCCGATACCGGTAATGATGTTTGGAGTAACCTGAACCCAAGCGAACGTACAAAGTCGCGTAACGAGCTGGTGGGTGTCCGGTTGCTTCATTATCAGCCACAGAAGTGTACAGTAGATCCACGCGCAATATAAGACTGGGGAATTGAAACGATATTGGGGCACACGAATGGCCAGGGTCATTGAGTGCTTTTTTTCTCATCGGCCAAACTCTGACGCGGAATAACCGATTTGTAAAAAAAAATAAGGTGGATGCATGCTTGAATTCCTTCTTAAAGAATTTCAATTTCATGCTGCGAAAATAGGCTTTAGATAATGATGCAGATGAGTTAAAAAAATCTTCGTTGAATTACAGTGAGTTAATTTTCAAAATCCTAAATTTAGTTTATCGTTTTAGATTTGGTTTAGTAAATTTGGTTAGTTCAGTAAATTGAGTCAATTGTTTTGAATAATTCGTAGAATGATGCACGCGTGATGGTTATAATGAGTTTCCGTAGTCAGTATACTCATTGGTGGCGTAAGTTATCCTCATTATTTTTCAAATTAATGTTTTGTTATTTTTATTATTATTAAATTGTAGCACAAACCTTTGATTCCGAAAATTTTACAAAGTTGTCATCATGCCAATGCGTCCCTGATCTTTATAACGAGTTTCCATTGGCATCAAGGCCTCAAGTAGCCTAGATTGTGTTTTACATACACATATTTTAAATATATTAATTATATATTCATCGTTTATAAATAAATTAGTATATTCAAATGTGTAATTGATAAATTCATTTACAAAATTAATTATACATGAAAACGTAAATTAAATTATACAATTCAAACAATGTACCAAAATAATTGATCATTCCTATCAAGAATCAGTATGTTTAGAACCATGAAATTTATTTTTTATTTTTTCCGTCATCGATATTACTCTCTTGCACCTCTGATCGGTGTAATGAGATTCTATAGGTAGTTCCATAGTCATATCTCATGGTGGTCCGATATTTTTTACTACATTTTTTTGTATATGATAAACATTTTTTTAATAAATTCATTATCCATTCATATAAATGTGTAATTAAAATATCGCATTCTAATGTAAAATTAACTGAAGACCAGTATGAAGAATCAGTATCGTTAATCTAGTGTTTTTTTTTATCAAAGATTTTCCAAAGTTGTTCTCATTCCATTTTCCATTTGACTTCACAGTGTCTGACTTCACAGTGTCTGTCTGAATCGTATTGAATAAACGTTGAAAATTGGGGTCTCGAACTCAGTCAGTCTCGTTTCGTGAGAGACAGGAAGATTCGGCGAGCCGGAGTTCCGCCGAGCGCGTGCGCCATATGTTGCCTTAGAATTCAGGATCGAAAGGACTTTGTGTATTAACGCGTGTCCTTCTGGCTTTTGTCGAGAAGTCCTCGCTGTAGTGCGTGACCGTTGTCGTTTCAATTTTCTCGGCGGACATATGTTTACCCGATGATGGGCTCATGGTGGGTCCACAATCTTACCGGAAAATCCCGTATTCAATGTGGAGCCGGCCTCAGAAATGGGAATGCAAGAGGGTCGAAAAAAATACGGAAACATTCTCTGAACATTTTTTTCTTCATATTTTATGAGGTTTTGGAAAATGTCTATTTTCGAAAAATGAATTACAAGGATATTCTGGAGGTTTTTAATGTTTGAACGACGGCTGATACAAAGGCAATTGCTGATTTTAATCACATGGTCATCAGTGATACATCGATTAATTAATCAACCACCAGGAAGCAACATCGCTGTCGCCAAAATTAAAAAATGTACACGAGATGATATTGATCATGAAAACACTGATTATCGTGATCAACGTTCGCCTGAATTGAAAACTGCGATTATCAGGGGTCGAAGTGATTCCAAACGCAACGTTTAATTACCTGTCCAACTTTTTTTTAAATTATCAGTTTAACTACAAGTTTAATTTTTAATGATTATCGTTTATTGCTTCACTTTTCAATGGAATTTCAGATATGTAAATAAAGACCACTTTTGAAATCTTCAGCTACAGAGCCATTTTTTCCCTCAATCTCATCTGAATAAGATCACCGGAAAAATATATACGAAAAATAATAGATAATTGCAAGATTGTTGATTTTTTAAAGTAATAATTGGGTTTTTTCAGCATTGATATTTTCGTGATTAATGATTAATTCCCATATCAAAATTCGACTAAAATATAATACTCAGATTTGAACATTCTAGAATGTTCAAACTAATGTTCTGAATTTTTACGAGTCATTAGGATCAACTTGTCATTAGGTCATTAGGATTTACGATCAACTTGGAGATCTTTCATACATAATTAGGGTCATTGCGAGCGCTTGTAAATAGGGTGCTTGTGTAGACACAAGTTTTCTTACAGTTTCCCTGTGCCCTCTTGCGAAAGCGTTCCAGAAGTCTACTGAAAGTCAATAAATGTAACGAGAGTATTTCTAACATTGTGAACTAGTAAGATGACCTTCATGGAGTAGAAGTACTGATTGGATATCAGAAGAATCAGTAATTCCAAACCCCGAGAGTAAACATTCAAATATATTCCATTTCAGTTTCTCCATCGATCATGTACCATTCATAACTCTACTCTTACGAAATTTTTTGGTACTTTGTCAAATACACAAATTTCATATCGCCCTGTCGAGTTTGGTAAATTGAAAAAGAGGAAGGGCCATAATATTCTGATAGCATCGAAACAAAACGAGAGAGGCGATCCGGTTGCGTTTCCGGAGCATCTTGATCCATCAGACACGCCAGCGAGTTTATACACGGCTGATAGGATTGTCTCGATTTCTCGGCTCCGAACTACGACAAATATGACACTGAGCTTCCTCCGGCATATACGGGGTGATCGGTATTTCGATTTATTTCTCGAAAGGACTCATTCCCGGGATCGTTTCAAGTACAAGCCTCATTCACTAAGGATAAAGATTTGAGCAGTTTCCGAATCAGTAATTACGTAAATAAAAGCCATTTGAGATTTTTTATTTCTGAGTTTATGCGAATTACGGACATACATTTGTTTAATGTCATCATTAATTAATGGTCCAATGTATGGTTTTACGATTTTATGTTTGGGTTTGTTTGGGTTATTTAATCATTAATGAATTATGACGTGAAAAAGCGCATCGTTATACGATTTCTCAGAAATGTACAAGCTCGTTACTAAAAATTAATAGTTTTCGCAAAAAAAAACTTCGTTTTGAATATTCAATGAATCCCTTTTTGAATATTCAAAGCATAATATTTCTTAAAAATAATTTCTTTCGTTTAATAGTTTGTAAACTATTTGTTTCCAGCGACAAATGTGCCAGCTTTAAAAAAGGTATGGATTGGATATTTAGAGTCGATTATTACAAACAAAACAAAAAAAATTGTTTTCGCTGACAAGCCTGAATATTCCTAAAAAATTAGGAAAACATCATAGATCGGTAACTACTAAATTTTGACACCCTGATTTCATTTGTCACATACGATCTCTAGAATGACACCTTTCAAGGAATATGTCACAGCGGTCACCCTGTATACCCTCAGTACGGGTGCAGCGAAGAAAAACGACGTCCGACTGACATATCGTATTGCGCAATCGATCGTCGTACAATAATGGTAGGTCGTGATAAAACTGGGTCATTGTATCTCGAAGCTACATACACCCGCGAAATATGGTTGGATGTACGAAGAGATCGTTGAACATGCGGGAAGATGAGTCGTACGTGTAAATCCCAACTACTCCGAGATATTCATTCGTTACGGCATGAACGCCGATTGTATTAATTAACACGATTACCCGCTCTCAATTAATTCGTTTAACGTGTTCCCATTTTCAGCGTCCGCGATCTCCGACCAGAGATACTGATTTTCGAACTTTGCAGGCGTTACGTCATGCGCTCATCAGCACCGGATTGATCACCGTTTTGTTACGGGGAATTGGTTTCGATGGTAGACAGATCGAAGGGCCGCGAATTTTTTTTTTCTGGCACGATGTCATCATCATGTAATCCGAGACGACTTTTGATGACGTTTGACCCCGAATAATCCACGAACTGTCTGATTGCTCAATTATTTTGAATCAGAGTGATACCGGATAAGTAACTTTCCCTTTGGATATTCCAATGTTGAAGAATGGAAGTACAGTCCATTTGAGTCTTTTTCGGAATCAGCTCTGGAATTCAGTCGCGAGAGCCAAAGGAACAGCTGCAAAATGCGATTCGTATCTACTTTCTCCGAGATGATCAATGCCAAAAATTTGGCTCGTTGGCCTTGCGAAAATATTGCTCCGACCGCCGTTCTCCTATTTTGGAGAAAGTAGGAATCGTGGTTTTGAAGCATGCGACAGATCGCGGGATAGATACGGATTAATGTGAGGAATTCTTCGATTTTAAGGATTGTTACAACTGATGTTAAAAGCGGTTTAAAATGGTCTCTTTTTTTTCTCCTTACCCATTTCTCAGAAGTAACCAGGCTTTGCAAATTTATTTGTATTATTTAAAAATATTTATTCCACGAAATTCATTTCATGATATTCGTTTGACGACATATTTTCCATGATTTTCAATTAATTTGATGATGAATCTATTTAACGGCGTTACTCGATGAAATCCATTCGACGCAGTTCGCTTAAAGACACTCATTAGATGCCGTCAATTCAATGGTATCCATGCCTCAGATATATCTCATATCGCATTGGCTAATCAAATTCTAACTTTCGTATCTTCATTGACCATTTTTTCAAATCTGGTGCTCTCCATATCAGCTAGTTTTCCAGTTCAAAGCCAGACGAAATACGTCGATCACATTGGATTGGACAGTCAATTAGCGAGCACGAAAGTTCGCAGTTCCGGTTGAAGTGACGAAGGGTCGTGGATAGCAATCTTTCAAATTAGTCTCGGCAATTTATTCGGGAGGCAGTTGTGATTTACAAGCGTTCGGAAGCCAATCGAGCTCGTTACCGATAATGTGTCTTCTGATATGTGTATTTATATACGAGGCATCGGTCATGATCGGTGGACTATACGTCCGATATACATGGCACATCGGGTCATTATGCAATACGTCAGGGGGTTTTATTCATTGCTGTTTGCTCAGCGTATATTACGCACCAAGCCGGTGTTCGGTGTACCCAGTCGTGCCAACGATAAGCCACCAAATCAATCGGAGAACAGGTTTCGGAAACGTGTCTCTCGCTCACGTTTCGCGGATCGGGCTTTCCGACGTTTTTTCTACCGATGTGCGTACTCGCATACCTAACCAACAAAAGGGCGCAACCGGCTGGAGGCAAACTCGTAAGTTCATTTGAATTACGCACTTTTGGTCATTGCCGATCGGTATACGGGTTGGTTGGTCGGAACAACCGAACGATCGAGGAGTTTACCTGCCCTCGGGTTCTTTCGCAAACGCATGGCGCCCACATGGTTCTGAAGCATGTGTTATAAAACAATATTAGCAATGCCACGTAGGGCGCGGCTAGAAACAGATTTACAATGTGCCTAAGGACAAACCTTTCGCAGCTGTCAACATCGAAAATTCCGTTGGGTTTGATGTCTTTAGGTTGTTGTTTTTCTTCGGCCGAATTTACAGGCATTGGTCGTTCACTAACGGATCTCTTGAGATCTGTGATTGAAAAGGTATTTTAAAGGGGAAGAAAATAAATAAATAACGACTGTTAAATCAGACGAGATTTTTTCACTCGTCAATTGAGGACGGATTTTTGTTTCAATGTTCTTATTCGCCGTTTTCATTCGCTTGTCAATGGGGCTGCAAACTGGGGTGAAATCCAGAATCGAATGTTTGTGAATTTGGAAAATGATTACAATATTTTAATAAATGTAAAATAAAAATATTAAAATATTTAATAAAGAAATATTTACGTCAATATTTTAAAAAACAGTCAGGGCTGTGTCGGTATTTGAGTTTGCTTTTTCTTTTTTGACGAAATTATTTGAAAGATTTGGGTTTCGTTGATATACTTTTGCCACAGGACTTTTCGATTATACAGGAATGCAATTTCATATCATCATAATAAAGGGATTAACCGTTTTGATGAATGTAAAATTAATTTTATTGAGAGGTTAAGTTATTACATTCGAGCAATTATACGAATATCATGGTTGCATTAAAAAAATCATAAATAACATAATTGAAAAATCGTTTGTGCAGGTGCGTTTGGAAATCATGGTGTACCAAGTGTCAAAAGATATCAATAAAAAAAAACGATTATACATAATCTTGGGATGATCTCTGAACGTGACCGATTCAACATTGCATTTGATTTTGGCAAGCCGGTTGATCAGAAACAAAACCGTAACGGTTCTTTGAAAATCAGCTAAAAATGTTGTACTTCAAACATTTTTTAAAATATTTGTGGCTGGTGTAGATAACCAATGAACTATTTCTAGATTAAATGGATCAAAGTCCGCAACATTTCCGTAAATTGACTATTCTGGCGTTAGAGAATATTTTAAAAAATGTTAATAAAATGAATAAATATGTTTTTTATGTAAATTTAAAAAAAGAATATATATTTTATTTTTTATTTATTGTTATTGCCATTCAGAATCTTTTTTTGAAAACTTGACGCGAGCTTCAAAAGTTCAATAAACAATGGTGGCGAAAATCACCAGTAACTTATGTCCGTTGACATTAATTTTCGCAAAAGTGAAGCCACGCCAGTCACATCGCGACGAAAGAAGAATAAATAGGACATGCATCAAGAACTATACTGGGATTTCGTTCGAGTGTTGGTGAAAGCGCGAGTTGAACGTATTTTATATACGCCGACGCTTTTTTTTTTTTAAAGAGGTTCGGACTTTGGCTGGCGAGTGGTGGTGAAGAGAGGTGCTCCTTATAAAGTAGCGGAGAGACTCGACACTCGCTCCCGGCGAGATATACAACTGAACGCCTCCGTTCGCCAGTTGCGTCATCGACTAGAGTGTATCTATCGTCCACCGCACATGTCAGATCTCTATATTCGAATATTTATCTCAGTTATGCACAAACCCAAACAAACCCAAACGTTGCAGCATTGGCCCTCGAACCGTGGTCGGATCTTAGCGGATCTTTTTCTTTGAAGCCTTCGTTTCATCCAATTCACGACTCCATCCTCTTCATCTTTATCTTACATTTGAAACAATAGATTCTTGTTTGCGTTTGTCATATTTATTTTTTCATCTTTATTTCATACATGAGACAATTGATTCAGCTTTGAGTTTGTTTGGGTTTTCATCTTTATCCTTTCATCTTTATGTCACACATGAAAGACTGAGTTCTTGTTTGGGTTTTTGATCTTCATCTTTTCATATTTATCTCATACATGGAACCCTGGATTATTTTAATATTTCAGTTTTAGCAAAAATGGTCGAAAACAACGTATCCAGTCATTCGAGCCATTTTTCATTCGCAAGACGAGCTTAACCGGTCACCCATCGGATAATCATTTTAAAGCTGGCATTACAAGCCCATTGATTTTCGCAGATCTTTGAAGATCAAATCCACCTTCATGAAAGAAAAAACCACATTCTCGTACTTTTCGATAAAGTCACATGTCTCACGTAAAACGTATTCATCGCGATGAAACTCTCGAAGCAGTATTACGTCATCAACATTAGCCACATTGCCATCGCGACATCCATCTTTCGCCGTTTCCTCAAGGAGAGATTCTCAGTGCGATACGTCCGTCCAATTGTGTCATCCTGATTTGTATGCATCTAACACGAACCCCTCGTTTTTCAGAGTACACGCGTATTCCCCAAATTGCACAATGGGGTCTTATTTCCGAAAAAAGGAAGAGAACTGTTTTTGGTTTATTTTTGTTGAAAAAGTTTTATCTAATTTTGCAGAGACAAAAATATGAAAATATCTACACAGCTATCACGATTACTTCGTTTCATACGACACGTTATATAATTTTTCAAAATACGCGACTCATTTCCAAGCTCAAGGTTGTAATGGGTATTTTGGGAAGAAATTTCCTTTTCTAGAGGTTTGTAGAAGGATAACTGTTTTTTCTTCTTTACTCCTACTTCGAGCGGAGAACTTTTGTCGTCGTATTTGGGTTTCCGGGCACGCGTTTATCCTCGCAAATTACCATAGACATTCTCGACTATTCCGCGCTTCAGAAGTGGAATAGTTGGAGCGAGGAGACATCGCTCAACTGGTTCATACCTGATGCGCCATTTCAGTTTTTTGAATATTGCAACTATGGATGTTACGGAATAAGATGTCGAACTCCGCAGTGGGAAAAAGTATTCGCGAAAGTCGAAAAATTTCGGGAAGGTGGTAGCCACTCGCGAAATAACCCCAAACATACGAGGGCGATTTGAAAAGTTCTCGGCCTTACCCAGAAATGAAGTTTATTCGGGTTTGTTTGGTTATCCATAAATAATGGATAACCAAAATTTCTTAAATAATGAAAATTCATTGAAAAATAATTAAGCGACGTGACGTATTTAAATCTGATTTACGGTTGGCTAAAACATAAAGCTAATAATAGCTTTACATAAAGCTAACGATAGCTTTATATTTTAGCGAACCGTAAATCAGATTTAAATACGTCACGTCGCTTAATTATTTTTCAATAAATTTTCAAAGTTTCAAATCCGCTGTATTAGACTAGAGAACGGAGAAAACTGAAATCAGAGCTGGTGACGGAATTCCTGAGGTCCGCGAAGTCAGACTTCAAGTAGGTAAGCTTGAAACTTGAATGATTTTAAGCAAAATTTTGGATGATTGCGAGATAAAGATGAAAACATAAAGACGAAAATCCAAACAAACTCAAAAAAGAATTCAGTGTTTCATGTGTGAGATAACGATGAAAAGATAAAGACGAAAACCCAAACAAACCCAAAAAAGAATTCAGTGTTTCATGTGTGAGATAACGATGAAAAGATAAAGACGAAAACCCAAACAAACCCAAACAAGAATCGAGTGTTTCATGTGTGAGATAAAGATGAAAAGATAAAGACGAAAACCCAAACAAACCCAAATAAAAATCCATTGTTTCATGTGTGAAAGGAAGATGAAAAGGAAGAAGACGCTTGGATAATTTAAAGATTAAGGGGGACAAGATTATACGTGATCCGAACACCTAATACGTATAATTCTCCTCTCAGCGGAATTTGGACTCCTGTATTTCGACGTCCATACTAACGACGAAATATTTTGGTATTCCGCGTAACACAGGACCTTATCCTTGACACAACGGGTGCGAGAGATCCAGACGACACTCACCCAGGGCAAGGGGACAAGAGAAAAAAAAAGTATTAAAAAAGTTGAGCAGTGAGAGTCTTCGGCATTGAAAGAAAATTTACGAGTGAGCATCGCAGAAGCAGCAGGTATGCTTACGGTAGTTACCACGTCTGACGTCTGGGGTCGGCATTGGTGAAAAAGAGATTTCATTGGAGGGTTTTGTGCCCGGTCAAGCACGTGGTGGCTTCTTCGTGCAATTTTATTGTGGCCTGTAGCAGTGCGCCACACGTGGTGTGTACGGATTACGAGTAATGGGAAAAGGGCGCGACGAGGGAGCATCGGTGAAAAATTCTCCGTGCCAGTTTCGATGTAGGCGCACAGTGGTGTTTCATCGATGAGGGAAAGGAAAGTGGGGAGAGGGATCGCTGCTTCTGAACTTGAAGCTAGAAGGGGACCAGCATGTATGCCGCTGTCAGTTATGGATACATTAGTCGTCTCGGCGCGACCAGCATCCGTTTATTCAATATAATAGGTGCCACGGAAATGTCTCTGTAAAAAGAAAAATAAATAAATCTCGCGAAGATAAACAGCTTGGAAACCGTCTATGGTGGCTGACTGTGTTATACGATATTTTAGCTTCGATCTTCTTTGCTGTAGTAACTCCCTGAAACGAGGGGGAGGAATGGTCTTGAATCATCAAAGGGATCATAAGATTCCTAGCAGGAGGATTCTCTTCTCGTTCGCTTTCGGTTTTTGAAAAGTTATGATCTCGGAGAATCAGACCTCGCGTAGACGTCCCAGGCAATGAGTGATGATAGTCATAAACTTGCACAAACGTGTAAATCTTTGCATAAAATGACATTGGCTGGTTATGTACAATGACATTGACTACATACAATGACAATGACTCGTTAGATACAATGTCATTGACAGATTAATAACATTGACATTGAGTACATATAATGACAATCACTTGTCAGGTACAATGACATTGATTGGTTAAGAACAATGACATTGACTGGTCAGGTACAATGACATTGACTAATTAGGACCAATGGCATTGACTGGTTAGGTACAATGGCATTGACTGGTTAGATACAATGACATTAACTGTTTGGACATCAGTGATTGTAGGTTAGGTCGTGAAGATAAGATCGTTCTGGAAAGTGAATTTTGCAGTAGCACACGAAGCATTATTGTTTTATGTGAATAAGTTCCATCAGCTATTTCCAATCTATACATATAACCCTTTCATCTTATTTATCTTTAATTGATAATATGAAAAGTCACGGAATTATAAATTCCGTAAAGTTCAGACTAGCGATGTGCATTTTAATCTGTTTTTTTTTATGTATCTTGGCCACTGACTAGGTGTCTTGTTGAAATGTAAAAATGTAGCGACGAAAGAATACAGGAATTAATATTCTTCGAAAAAAAAAAAGAAAACTGTCACTTGTACGGAGGCAAATTCAGGCGTCAGCCAAACGGCGCCTAAAGGATATTACTCGTGCACATGCGTATCGCAATATCTGTCGCTCTCAATCCTCGTCAACCGATGAGGAGGACTACGTGAGGGCGTTCGAGGGTCGAAAGTGTTGTCATTCGAATTTGAATGCACACACACGTATAAAACTTTTACCTATCCGCAGATCCTGCGCGGTTCTTTCTGTGCGTCCGAAAGATCGAATCTCGCGATTGCACCGTGGTAGGAAAACGGGACGTGTACGGAGATCGGTACTACGAAGTCGGTGATTCCTACATCGCTGCTCGTGGCTTTTGCTTTTGCCAGCACCTAATGTATATACAGGGTGTCCCCGAAACCAACGATAATATTATAGGTTTTGGCAGGCCCATGGTGATCCAGAATACTTAACCCTTAATTAGGTGTATGGGCTAATGCTTTGTACCAATTTCAAGTTGCCCTGACCCCATGCGCCTAATTAAGGGCTAAATATGACCTTAGTAAAAGTGTCATATTTCGTGTTCATGTTATCAATGACAATTGCATGAGCAGTTGAGAACTGAGCAATGGCCTAACGTTTATAGTTGCAGACATTTTCAACTGTTTCCAATTGAAAGTTGTTAGTTACTTGTTATTGGTAACCCAAACAAACCCAAACATTCTTAACTCGTTCCAATTGGAATTATTCAGTTGTTTAGTTGCTTGTTATTGATAACCCAAACAAACAAACTCTCTGCGATTGAAATTTTTCAGTTATTCAGTTGCTTGTTTTCGGTAACCTAAAAAAACCCAAACATTTTCAACTCTTCCCTATTGAAATTTGTCAGCTGTTCAGTAGCTCATTATTGGTAACGCGATCTTTCAATATCAGATGAAAAAATATTCGTATTTGCAGCTGTGATATGTGAAATATTGCCTCGAGTGAAACTATCTTCACGAGTTTAAAAAATTGCGAATGTCTCGAAAACAATGACACTTTTTTGAAGTCATATTTGATAATTCTTGATCATCATGGCTGGGCCTATAACAATCAGCAATATTATTGCTTTTTAGGACACCCTGTATATACATGTATATATTTTCCGATTTCTCATCTATACTTATATATATATATATATATATATATATGTGCGTATATGTATATTTATATAAATAAAGGGGCATCGAGCAATTCGCCAACTACGGATGGTGACTGCTGTCCGCACCGCGTTTTCAGCATCCGCGGGAGAGAAAGAGAAAGAGCCACGAAGGGATGTACGATGGAGCCGTCCGATTTGGCCAAATAAGGGATTATAAATGCGTGACTGTCCCCGTATCGCGTTGTAATAAGTCAATATACCGCCGCGAGATGCTCACCGGAGCTTCTGTTCTCCAACGCGCCTGGCGCGAATAGAGAACAAACGTGCAAAGCCCAAAGCCTCCGACGACGACAAATACCCGCGGTATGCATATCCGGCTTTCTATCTAAACTCACCGCAGCCCAAAGTTTTACAGTGCTTCCATTTTCGAAGCTTGAACCGTTTAAAAAAGAAACGATATGGAAGGAGGGGGGTTAAGGCGCTCCGCTAATTTCTATGCTGTTTTTTACGGCTTCTTCAATCATTTTTTACGGACAAACCATGGAAATAATCAATCTCATTGTTTTTGCATAATCATCATTAACATGTAAATAAGCTGTAAACATTTTTTGAAGTCAATGTATATAATAGAATAAACGTTATAGTGACCGACAGGAAGACATCAAGTAAAAGAGGTGCTTGACGGTGACCAAGATTGCGGCTGTTCTGCTTGTCTGAAATCAAAAAACCAAAATGCATTTTAATCTTCATATTTGAGACTAGCGGTTGAACTAGCGTGAATTCTAAATTACAAAAATTGACTTTTTAATACACTTTTGATAATTACATTCTATTTTTTCTCATCTTTTCTTTAGTTTTTCGCTCGCAGAAAAAAAACTATCGAAGCGATCATGATAATCCTAGTTCAATTGCTGGCTTATAATATATTAAAGATCCTGTATAAATTTGAATAAAATCGGTGCAGTAGTTTCTGAAATATCGTGGTCTTAAAATCTTCGTAAAGTTATATACATTCAATTGCATAGTGGCATATTGATGAAATACAAAATAGAGGCTGGCGAGGGCACCATGTTTGAGAAAACTGGAAAATATCGTCAACAATTCTTAAAGTAAGACTTGTTTAACTCGTTAGGACTACAATTCATGCACTTTTTACATGGAAAATCATAGATCCTATAACTCATCATAAACCAGATACTTTATAAATCCAATTTCATTTATCTGAGAATTCATAACTTCATAAGTAGAGGGTGGAAGAACAACTGTAGAATCATCAAAAATTCCTACAAATAGGAACTCAAAGTTTTAAAAAATTATAACAGTATGATGGATTTGATTCGTTAGAACTATTTCACAACATACGAATATGTTACATCTTTTTTACATTGTTACATCTTTTTCAAATTTACATTTTGTTTTACATGATAAATACATAACATAAAATATGAAATATAAAATATATAATAATAATAATAATCCTAAAACAAACGCCTATTGCGTTTCGTTAACGGATGGGATATTTTATTATTATGAGATATTTATATTTTTGTTATTTTTATTGGGCTTAATAAATCACTTTAGTTCAAATTTTAACGATGGCTTGTCGAATGAATGTGTGTTTATATTCAACAAATATTTCCGAAAAAAATCACTAATTTTTAGTCGTGGATGTACCGTTTTAAAAAAAATATACGTCCAAATTTGGGCAGTCGGGAATCGTGTCTTCTCGACTGGAATTATTTAATTACCAGAAGTATGACTGGATAAACCATAACTGAACTTTTTGTCGGAAGTGAAGTCGAAGTTCCTTGAACGATGCAAAAAAGAACACATTCAATTGTATTTTGATAATCTTCTCGTGTGACATCGGGGTCTCCTTTCTTTCGAGCCCCGGCTTATCCTTGAAATCCACCTGGCTATAGTCCGGCCTTTCCTCCTACTCCTCTCGCTGCTACTTACACTGCTCGAAGTTTTTATTTATAATTCTTACGAGATCGAATGAGCAACACGTAAATTCCGTGCTTATATGACTATCCACTGTGTATATATATATATAAACACAGATACGGTATTTTAGTACCTATATATGATATTGCAACAGTATATAACAGCCCAAGAATCGATCAGGGCTCGCCATTTAAGGAACTAAAAGTCGCGAACGCGCGCTCGGTCTTAAAACCGCGTCACCGCAAGAAAACGTGCACGTCGCATGGGCTCAGCCTTGATCGAGAGGTGTGCACAATTTATCGTCGGGAGTTAACAACTTTTAATCGAAATTACACGCGATAGCGAACGACCGAGGAGGAGCAATGAAAAGCGAGACTTTCGGAAGCCTCGAAGCTGAAAAAAGAAGAACTATCGTCGTGTTTTTCAATTCTTTCTCAAACAAACTAAACACCTGATACTAACCAAAATCGAGCCAAACCCAAACACGATAAAGACGAAATGAACCCAAATACACCCAGACTGAAATAATACAAATCTGACACGAACCAACATTGACACAAACCCAAACAAACCCAAACTCGAGTCGAGGGAAAATCAAATAACGGAAACAAATCCAAACAACCCTGAACTGGCATAAATCAGAATCGAAACAAACCTAAACAAACTGAAACTGAAACAAAGCGAAATCGACATAAACAAAAAGAGATCCAAACCTAAACAAACTGAAGTCGAAACAAACCCAAACAAACCTAAACTGAAATAAACCAAAACCGGCCAGAACTAACCTTGACACAAACTCAAACGAACCCAAATCCAAGTCGAGGGAAAAGCAAATAACTGAAAAAAACCCAAACGAACCTAAAATACTTCGTTGATTCGTGGCAATGAAAAGTCGATTTTTTATCATTGTCTGAATGAGGCCTTGTCGATTATTTCGATACTGTGGATAAATAACAAATCGTCAACCGTACATCGTCGAACCGATGGTCGACGTGTATAGTGCAGGAACGTCAATGAAAGCTTTTTGAAATTTCATTGATAAAAAAAATGTCGAAAGACACTTTATCAATTAGAACAAGCGAGGGAGCTTAATAAAAAGCGAGAAGTATCGCAAAGCTTGAGCCGAAAACAGAAAAATCAACATTATCGTGAGAAAAGCCAATGAGAGCTTTTCGAGGGTTCATTCATTCTATCCTGCGAATATTTAAAAAAAATTATTGCGTCAATCACGATTACGAATGAAATCTCAAATATAAATAATGCGACGAAAAAGTTTATTCAATTGGATAGAGCAATTCAAATTTATTGTTCCAAGTGATTCGGACGATTGTCAGCGTTCTTCATCATAAGACTGTAAGCTCTCCGATGTCGGATTATCGCGATAAGCCGAAAGCCTTCACGTGAGGGATCATTGGGTTGGACAGTGGATGACGGGAGTAAGAGCTACAATCGGTGTGCGCGCATACACTCTCATTCGCTAATATCGTGACACTCGATGATATTCAATTAATCTGATCACACGTACAAGGGTGTGTACTCGATCAATCCGATCGAATACACACCCTCGTACGTGTGCGGCTTCCTCGATGATTATTTCAACGTTGCGAAAGAACGCAGAATGAAGAAATCGAGAAAATAAAAAAAAAAAGGTTATGCGTGCCCGGAGTGGGCGAAGCCTCGTCACTTTCAACCCACGTATTATATGGATTGAATCTTCTATAACGAGGATAACGAATGAGTTCACAGAAAATAAAAAACGAGGGGGGGGGGAGAGATTTGATTTGAATTATTGATAATATGCCTTAGTGTCATACTTGGGGGCAAAACGACGATTGCAACAACGAAATAAGGTAATATACAATTATTTAAATAATAGAAAAAATAATAATAGCGAAGATAACAACGGTAATTCTGTACTTTCGCGACTTTTTCGAAAAATGGTCCCCGATTTTTTTTGTTGCTGATAAATAGTTTTATTTTGTTATAAATAATGATATTATTGATGCGGAAGAAGATTCCCATCAATTTTGAATTTGGTCTGTTGGATCAGTTATGGTACCCAAACGAACCCAAATCAAAGTCAACCAAATAATGTGTCTTTACATTTTGTGATGTCTCCATGTCACGGTAAATATGCGGAAGTGCAAGTCCCCCTAAAAAGCGAGAAACCAAATAAACGAACCCCAACAAACAAACCCAAAAAAACAAACACAAAAAATCGGCCAGATTCTGACAGGACTTGCCAAGATGCCACGAAACTAAGTGGTCTTCTTTAACGCAAACAGTACTCGAAAATTACAAAAATTGACAAAATTGTAAAACATGGTCATCAAAAAAATCAAAATCGATAGCAACATTCTTCCGCTTCCATAAAATCGTTGTCTGTAACAAAATAAAGCGATTTTATCGGCAAACAAAAAATCGGGGACCATTTTTCGAAAAATCCGGTAACGTACAGAATTACCAAAAATAATAAACAAAAAAGAAAAATATAAATGATTATAATAATAGTAATAATGATACTTTGAATAATAGACACACATCAAATAAAGAGAGAGAGAGAGAGAGAGAGAGAGTGCAAAACCTTTTCAAGTCCCGACTTGTATTTCTATCATATATCGCGTTGTCGTTAATGATGTAATGATAATAAAAGAGAGTACTCGCGGCTCTTCCGGCGGCTGCACGTGCTCGATATGGTTTTTCTTCTCCTTATTTCTCATTGGGATCGATTATTATAAATCACGCGTGTGCGAATCGGTATCGCGAGAGTCAATTAGAAGCGTCCTCGGTTCGAGTTAACGCGGAGGAAATTACGGGCTGCACGGAATCAACTGCACTGTCGAGTGATCGGGTAGAATCGAATCGAGCAGGTTCAGATGCACGGAATTCTCAAGCTCGTTGTTAAGCGTAGAATTTTTTTTTTTCGTGAAATTGGCCCAATTAAAAATGCAGTACAAATCTGAGAGCTCGTTACTTCGTGGCAGTGAAGAATTGTTGTTTTATTATTGTTGGGACGAGGTTTTCTCAATAATATCGATGCTGTGTTCCGTTCATCTGGAATAGACAGAAATTTCCAGATGAACGGAACTAAAGTCAAGCCCAAATAAGTTCGAACCCAAATAAATCGAAACCGAAACAACGTACGCAAATCCAAATAAAACGACATAAACCCAAGCGCACTCGAACCCGCGTAAACCAAAACAAACCCAAATCTACATCATTTCTAACGTATTGAAACCCAAACAAACCTAATCAAACGCAACTAGACACAATCTCAAAAAAATTTGAAAACAAAACGAATCCAAATAAATCTAAACTGGCAGAAACAAAAATCGACACAAACAAAGTGAACACGAAAAAAGCAACATCAGCACAAATCGAAACTAACACAAACAAACTCAAACTAAGAAAAACCCGAACCCAAATCCATACAAATCAAAAAATAACTGAAACAAACTCAAATAAACTGGTACAAGCGAAAATAGAAACAAACCCAAACAAAACAAAACCGAAACAAACCAAAATCGACACAAGTCGAAACCGACCCAAACCCAAGCGAACAGAAGCCTCTACGAACAAACAAACCTAAACTGAAACGAACTAAAACTGACACGAATCGACATCGAGACAAACCCAAACAAACCCAAACCGGCGTCGAAAGGAAAGCAAATAACCGAAACGAAGTCAAACAAACCTAAACTAGTTCTTTGATTCGTGACAATGAAAAATGAATGTTTTATTATTGTCTGAACGAGACCGTGTCGATTATTTCGAGACTGATGATAAAAAACAAAACAATTACAAAACAACGGCTAATAATGGTGACTGTAGAAACTCGCCGAGCCGAGGCTCAAGGTGATATCGAGAATTTACGTTTTCTCGGTTATGCAAGAAGCTTCACGAGCGATCGTATGCAAATACGAAGGGGGTCAAGAAGCGACGTTCTATGTAAACGTTTTATGAATCTTCGTAATTGCTTAATATCGCAATATCGTACAAACGCGGAGAAAATATTTTTGACCCAATATATCTATTTTAAGATCAGTACGGAGACGCGCCGATACCGCGTTCGGTCCGTCAAGACGAATGTCTTCGAAAGGACTTTTCCTTGCACAAATATACAATGTCAACGATCCCTCCAGGCAGGCACGTGGCGAATGCAAACCTCTGCCTCACTTGCGTTTTCTACGCGTTCCAACTACCTCTCCTGGTGTTTGCAAGCCTGTACTCAAACACCCACGTGTCTTGTCTGTCTCGTCGTGTGTGTATGATTGGGAGTTTCGAGAGTTGCCTGAAAGCGACGACGTGTACAACGATCTTCCAACACACTTACGACAGTCACATGCGAGTATGGTTGTTGCGTGCACAACCCAGAATACCCGAGTGTGCCAAGGTTGATGTTATCAATGGGACATTTGTTCTTAGATATTGGCGAGCTCCTTAGAATTGTCATTCACTTAAGAAACTCCGGCAGGAGAAAAAAAAACAATGTTATCGTCGTAAAAGAGAAATCTTCGTGGATGTCCTTTTCAATCAGGAAATATAAGGTGGTTTCAAGCATATTTTATACATTTCTGAGGAAACGATTGTATTTTATAGCTACAGTTCTTTGTTGAAATTACTAGCTTTGGCCAGTGGCTTCATCGAAATACTTTCGTACCCGTGAAATTTCAAAAATGGGCTAACCACGACAAATTTTGCATTTTTAGGTCGAACATGTTACTAGCAACCGACTGAACTAGAATTGTCAATGCCGATTCGAAAATAACAAAATGCCGGCGAAAAACAGAAATGAAAACAATTAAACGTTTTTGCACTGCTTTTTGCCACAAAAAATAGTAGAAATGCATTTTTCTTAATAATTCTGGTTCAGTCGGTTGCTATGGACGTACAGAATATGTGGTTCAAATTTCACAACAACTGATTCAGTATTTTCGGAAATTTTAGGACCAAGCTGTTCAAAAAAGTATTTTAAAGATAAATGCCCTCTAAAACGCGTTTAGAGAGTTTTTGTACAGACAAAATCAGAAAAAAATTTACTTACGCTTAATCAGTGATGCATCAAACAAAATGCCTTACGACCTTTCAAAAACTCAGAATAAATATTTCGATTTTTTTATAGTTTCAAAGTAGAATACTGTCTTGATAAACGATAAGTGGGTTACGTAATCAATCTCACTCTTGTCCCGGTGGATCAATGTGGAACGATAACTCTATTTTTTTATTAAATCAGCCATGAAATTTCTTGACCTTTTCCTAGTTATACGTGTTACCGAAAAAACAAAGAGAATAAAAGAAAGGAGAACGAGAGGCATTCGCAACTTTTCATTGGGTCGTGAGGACGTATAGTTCCCAGGGGAAACATGAAACTCGTCTTTTTCCGTCGCACGCATAAAAGTCTTTTTTTCGAATGCCACTCGCGTCCGTCATTCATTGCGTGTATACAAGAAGAGAGGTTTTCTCATTATATTCCGCTCTCGTCGTACGAGAATATCGGTATATCGTCATTTCCGTCCGAAGGGTCCTCGACCCACGGAAACTTTAGTTCCCGACAAATCGCCGTTGGCCAACGAGGATGATAAGAAAGGGAAGAAGAAAATAAAAATAAACGATATCCGGTACGTCGATTTGACTTTATATCTTCGCGCTAAGATCACGTTTTCCAAATGGTGTGCGAAGCATTAGGCATGAGTTGCTAAACGGAAGTCAAATCGTGAAGAAAAGGTGCAGCTTATGTATCTAATCGCCGCACCCTTTTCCTTATCGCGATCGTTAATGTCGATTTCATCGCGTTCTTGGCCCTTTTCCTCTTTATTCCCTTTTTCCTTGTTTCTTTTCATTCGAGGCTTGGAGTGCAGCAAGCTTTAACCCACTGTCCTACATTGATCACTTTGATTACGCTAATTCCTTTTTAAGAAGCTAAAACTGACTGAATGATTTTTACAAAAGATCGCAATTACAGTAACGATGATACTGATTTTGGAAAAGTTAAACGTTCCTTCGACCGATATTCGAGACTGTATTTTTTTTTCCAACGTCAGCTTCTACGGAAATATCATTAGTTTCAATTGAAACAAATTGAACCCAACAAACAGATAAGAGAGCGATATAATAAAAACGTGGTAAAAATAAGTATGTTCCAACATTCATTTCCAAAAGATTGGATTCATCTAAATTTCCCCTTGAATTGCGAAAAGACTGTGCAGACATTAGTAAGCAAGGTTATTTAAACAGATTTTTCTAGTATAGCATCATGTGCAAATGTATCTGTTCCTGGTTACTACACATTAGGGAAATAAGATTGTTTTTTTTTTCGTAAGATTTATAATAAAAATAACCTCTCTTTTTTTAATCAATGTTATCCCTAACATTTGATGACAAATTTGGAAACTGTACCGCTTCGTCAATATCACCGAAAGAGTATAGTGGACATTATCGCACCTATATCCGTTTTTTACAATAATTTGGTTCGTTAATTCCAATTTGGTCGAATCGACATGACCGTTGTGATGGTAACCCAATTTGGGAGCAACTTCCAAACATTTTTCCTTGTCGGGTCTTCTATCGACGCTACCCAATCAGACAGGCACCCTGGAGCCAATGATGTCGAAGGTAGCAACGATGAGACCTTCGTCGCGGTGTGTTTCGATGTAAATTGGAGACCACACGTTTATACGTATCTTCACGAATGCATATTGGGTTGGACTTGTATTTGCATCGGCTAAAGTGCGCGAGAGGCGTGTACGTAATAAATTATACTTTGCGGGTGCGCTTCCACGCGCGTCAATCCAATCCCCGTAATGGCACCTCATGGTTGGACTCGAAATACGATCCAAAAAGATGCGAGAGAGGGAGTTGAGAGAAAGAAAGAAATGGCGCTGCAATCCACCAACGTATCTCATTATATCAGCGTGAGGTGGTTAGCTGCAACGTTGTGCTGCTTCTGTGCCGTTCATTCTATCTCTTCAGTCAATAACGATAATGGCGATCGCTCGGCTAAACGAGCCAGCCCGGGTCGACGAGCTCGCGAGCAACGTCGTTAAGCAAATTGGAGGTTTCGGGTCACTCATTAGTCGACACACTCGTGGCCGGTTTTCGCGTCCGTACATAACTTCGTATTTATTTTTGGATAACAACAAAACTGTATCCTAACATTTTTCTGTACCCTTTGTTGAGGATCAAAAATGTCGCGTACCTGAAGCGTTTTGCAAGAGAATCTGCTGAAGTGGATATACGGTGCTCCTACAAACTCTAGCGTTTTAGCTGGACCGTTCCTGTCGACCTGATAGATCGCTAAAGAATTCTGTTGGTGAATCGTTTGGGTTTGTCGAAAAGAAAATTGATAGCTGGCAGTTGAGCTAGCAGTTAAATGATTATCAGGGTATTTATATGATATGATAACGAGTTATAAGGGTAGCAATTTCGTTCAAATACTTTCATACCGATGAAATTTAAAAAACGGGCTATCTAAAATAGACGAATTTGGAATTTTTAGGTTCGACATATCATTAGCAACCGACTGAACTGGAATTTTTAATACACATGGAAAAATAACAAACTGCTGGCGAAACACGAAGAAAAACAATTATACGTTCTTTTACTGCTTTTGGCCAAAAAAATAAATTTTTCGTAATAATTCTAGTTCAGTCGCTTGATATAGGTGTACAGCATATGTGGTTAAGATTTCACAACAACCGATTCCGTATTTTTGGAAATTGTAGCACCAAGCTGTGCAAAAAAGTGGTTAAAAGATAAACGAGATCTAAAACTACTTTGTTGTTCATTTGATAAGGGTAGAATTATAAGTGTAGCGAGGTTTCCAAATTTGGCTTCCTCGGAGTCACTATGAATTCCCTCGAATTCGTCGTTGGGATGCAACGAAAGCTCTTCCATATTTGTGTTCCCCTATTTTCAGGACTAAATCAAATGTTGTTATAACGACAAAAAATGACCAATTTTTGAGTAGATTCCTGACATCTGCTAATGGCAATTAGGGTGCCCTTTTCCATCAGTCTTGGTAAAAGCAAGAAGCGTTTGTACTGGACAATGAATTTGAGGTTATGTCATTTTAACGACCACCACTGCGTTACTCTTCCATTAGAACGAACGTTATACCATTTCGCAGCGGTTAATTCCCTCAGTAGCCAATTAGCGCGAAAACTCATCGCTGAAATCTAGCGAGGTTGCTCAGACGGATGCGTCATTCGCATATTTAAAATTTTGATATATAAAGCGTAAGATGCAAACAGACTTTCAGCGCAATACGGTCACATGTGCAGATTCATGAAATCATTGATCTTTCTTGATTGCAGGGTCATCGTGGGTGCGCCACAGGCTCAAACTCCGGTGCCAAACGTTTACAGAGGCGGTGCGGTTTATCGTTGCAATGTGGCGAAGGATGACGATTGCACTCCCGTAGTGTTTGATAATAAAGGTAAGCAGCAGATGCTTGTGCATAGACGAGACTCTCAACTGCTGGCTTTTAATTTTCTTTTCGACAAACCCAAACAAACCCGAACGAACTCAAACAATCCCAAACAAACCCAAACAAATTCACTTTTAGGATTCCATACTGAAGTTTACTACATTTAAACAATTAAACAACTCCCACAGTTTCTATCGACTATCTGTTTGGGTTTGTTTCGGTTTGTTTGGGTTTTGGAAGATATTTCGCGACCAAATACTTCAGACGAGGACACGAAATAAACTTGAGGAAAACACAATTTAACGATTTGTTTTAGAAGTGACTAACTGGGAGATTATTTTTTCTTCGCGCAGCCCATCGAATGGGCGTTCATCGTACAGTTCTTTCAAAATTTGTCTATGCATTAGCGAGCTTTGTTTAATTTCGTTTTCTAATTACGTAACAATTGATTTTGAAAAATCGGTAAAAATTCTAGGCTGGGGAGATCAGGGTTGGACGTGCGGGGAGAGGAGGGAAGGGTTTGTTTCGAAAGGAATAGCACTGCGAAAAAAGCCATTTTTGCTTCTTACTGGGTCTATTTTTCATAAATTTTCATAAAAATTGTTTGGGTTTGTTTGGGTTAATAAATGCACCAGTATCAGTTTTTGCAATTTTCCGTTCGTAAGCGCGTGATCGAAGAAGAAAAAACCGACTACGAAACGGAGACGCAAAATTTATTATATTATATTATAGGCGCAATTATACTTCGAATTCCATGGTTATTACATGTCGTCATTTTGTGGTAAAATAATAAGATCTTAAAAATTGTCAAAAATAACGTTTTGTCGAGACAGATTGTTTCTCAGGTGTTGTGGTCAATTATTTAAACCAGGAACGAGAGGCGGGTCGCGAAATAATTGAAAACCATCCCGATGCTTCGAACAAATTTATGTTAAATACGCAAGTTAATGGGAAGAGGTTATTCAGCTGCGGCATATTAGTCGTGACTTCTCTTGCGTTCGGCGCATGCTAATTTATATTTTTATCCTTCTCGATGCAACTCTCCCTCTTGCTCTCTTCGTATTTCCTATTCCATTTGCCGGATCGTTTTTTTTCGGAGCAACTCGCGGATATAAATATTTACAGGAAATTTTTCGACGGCAGCCTCGTGATTCGAGCGGGCTTATTTTGCTACGTTTTTTCTCCTCGTTATTCTACAACTCATATTTTGCCATTTGTACATCGCGGTATTCTCATTCGAGGGGGGATCCTGAAGCAGAAACTTGGCTTAGCTGATGTACGAGGTTTGTGCAATAAATAAGGTGATTTTCCAAATTTTGCAGGCCACGTACTTTTGATTTTCGAATTTTTTGTGTTATCTTGGTAAACGTGTTCTAAACGTATGGTAACTTCAGGCATTTTGCATATTTAGTTCGTTTCTGATAGATGTAAAGGTTAGGCGTGTTTTGGTGTGCTTCGCGACATTTTGCTATCGAAAACATGACCACAAAGACCATCAACCCCTGGCAGTAGATAACCTCACGTTTCTTATATGTTTTTTCGGATGCTCAATTCAAATCTTTTCCTCCGGCACGTCAGGATATTTCCACATTGGTAAAAAATAATAAAAAGAAATTGATGATTTTGTAGTTTCTCATAGCTAAATAAAATTAGCACCTCAAAAAAAAATTGCAAGTACTAAATCTTTCGCTCACAAGCCGTAAACGTATAAACTTCGAACCCAAAATCCCATAACTCACCCAATATCTAGAAACTATAAAAAAAATCATTTTTTAAACTATTTTTTGCAAGTATCGAAGAATCCTGACGTGCTAGAGGAAAATGCTCAAGGGATTTGTAATTGAGCATTTCAAAAAATATATAAGAGACGTGAGGTTATCTGCCACAAGTGGTTGGTGGACTTTGTGGTAATGAAACCAAAAACAATACCCTAGTAATGCCTCAGCCATCGTATTTACCAGAGTTGGTACCCCCCGACTTTTTTTTATTCCCAAAACTGAAAAGAGCCACGAAAGGAGATTTGCCACGATTGAGGAGATGAAGACAGCATTGCTGGAAGAGTTCTCGAAGTCATGTCAAAAAGGTCATATCAGAAGTGCTTCGAGGATTAGAAAAAGCGTTGGAACAAGTGTATCATATATGAGGGGGTATTACATCGAAGGGGAAAAACTAAATACCGTACGAATAAACAAATATTTTTCACGAAAAATGAATTGAATTGTCACCTTACTTACTTGAACAAACCTCGTATGGCGAGACCGAACGTTGGCTATCACTGCGCAGTAACACACGGTCGAACACTACACTGGATGTGGAGCAACCAAATCTATTTTTAAATTTATGTGCTGTAAAATCGGGGGCTAGCACGGTTTTCAATCCTCCTTTCGTTTTCAGGCTGAAACGCCACGAGATGTCGTCTCCTATCTTATTCCCGTTCAGCTTTTCCAAGTTTGCGCGTGCGCTGATGATGATGACTGATAAAGTGAGCCATTCAGTGGCGCACGCTCGACAGAATTACGACCCTTTCGCGCTGCTTATTACTATTTTACGTGTTTAGGCTGAAACAAGTCAGTCCGAGTCGAGGAGCGGAAAGTTTCATGTCCTTACTTCAAAGGTGATGATGCTGTCTCCACTTTATCCTCGGATCCTCCATATTCGAGTACAAAATTTTCGACCTCCGTATGGCTCAGAAAAAAAGAGGTTTCATCTCTCGAGCTGAGAATGGCGTGTTCTCGGGTACTTAACCGAGGGTATAATATCTGGAATACCTGTACGTCAGAGGCTCTGATGAATCTACCAACAGCAGATACAGCATTTTTTCATTAAAATGAGTCCACAGAGGGTGAAACTAAACGTTCTGTGGTCTTACTTTGACCGCTCATGCAACCCGAACAAACCCAAACCAATCCAAATCAACCCAAACAAACAAACTATACTGGATCTCCTTTCGACCTACCACAGGTGCACCGTACAATCTCCAGGTCCTCCAAAGGAGGACTTTGCTACGCATGTACAACTGGGTTCGAAAGTAGATGCAGGAGGACTAGGAGAGGCTACACCAGATCGAACGGAGGGCCCCTTGTGGCACTGAATTCAAGAAACTGGTTTTGGTTGCCTCAACAGTGGCTGGCAGTTTTTGTGAAAGAAACGGGCCCTGGGAGGTTAGGAGACTCTAAATTTTGACTTCAAATTTTGGTAGTGTTCAAACAGATCGCTAATGTTGGCAGGTGCACGAAATTTTTTTAGTATGTCCGGTACGTTGATCAACGGAATCTCCTATTACGGATTGGAAAAAGCAACGTACTTCAGACTATTTAGAAAATTAATTAGTTAAGAGGCTGAAATCAGAAGCGCACTTTAGCTTATCAGCTATAAATTCAGCATAACGTATTTCAGGCTTTTAAAAAATCAATCCTGCAGGGGTTGAAAAGTTTGTCGACGAAAGTTTCGAAATTCACGCGGAGGGAAGCTAGTATTTCAATAAACAATTCGCACAATCAGAATTCCATTGGAACCCCGTTAAGGACTTGCCACGATAAATTTATTGGAACAATTACCACCGACTTGAACGTACTTTCGAGGTTCGCGTTCTTTCTCTCCCCGATCTTCTTACTCTCCCTTTTTCTTATCCACACACTTAAGGAGTCACGTATGGGAACGTCGTGCACAATGCTGCCATGTATGTCCCTTCTCAAAGTCCAATTAGCGAGGCAAATGGTGTATAACATCCACCCAGTCACTCGCCCAGTTCGAACATCTTGTTCTGATAGGTAATTAGCTCGTACACACGCGCGCTCTTATGTATATACGTACTCACCGATCGCTCGTACACGCCGTCTCGTCCAATTATAGGATCGGGGTGTCGCGAAAGTCCTGGCGAACTCTAGAGGAGGAAGATTTCACGGTTCTCTCTGTGGGCCAGCAGTTATCTCGCCCTCGACAGAATCACGAGAGGGAACTGTGCACGCTTAACTCTCGTCCCGTTTTACGCGAGGCTCGTGGAAACCGTAGTGGCTACAATGTTGTTTGGGTTTGTTTGGGTTGGTATCGTTTGAAAAGCTAAACAAACCCAAACAAACACTCGGGAATTTTCAATGCAAATTCAAACTTTCAGTGTACTTGAAAAATCCTGAGTTTGGGTTGGCTTTGTTTGTTTTAGTCTTGGTTGAAAACCCAAACAAACCCAAACAAACACTTGGGAATTTTCAATGCTAATTCAAACTTTCAATGCACTTGAAAAATCCTGAGTTTAAGTTGGGTTTGTTTGTTTTGGTCATGGTTGAAAACCCAAACAAACAATCAGGAATTTTTTGTGCAAATTCATATTGTGCAAATTCATTCAAATTGTTTTTCCGATCATCAAAATTAGTCGTTGATGGATTCTTGTTGCGAAAATTCGAATAAAATTCTGATAATTATTAGAGGTCTGTAATTTAACTAAAATGGAGATTGGAGTACAAATGACGAAAATGAGAAAAAGTAATTGATACGTTATATTACGATTATTCAAAATTCCAAAACGTTTTGCATAATCGTTCGTTAACAGTGAGTTAATAGTTGATTTCAAAACGATTTTGAAAATCAGACTTTTCTTTTAAACGGTAGCCGTGATGACTGGGTTTAATAAAGGCAAAATTCAGCAGGAAATAAACCATTTATCGTCAATTTCTTATAAAGTAAAGCGCTTCTTTTTTTATTTTGGAACGTAGAAAGAATGGATGGTGATTTTTTCGAAGGTCCGGGATATCACGGGAACGAGCTCGACCCTCACAGTCATTTTCGAAAATAACCCCGTTCTGATGTCTCACACAGTCATCGTCTCGTTTTCGTTTCCCCGTTTCGTTTGTAACGTGCAACCAAACTCTCTCTCATCGTTTCCCTTTCTCTTTCTCTCTCTCTCCCTCGTTCTCTTCTATATTATTTTTGGACTGAGCGTTCACTCGCGCAGCTTTCCGTTCTCGCAGCGTTCTCTCGCGAAGATGAAAACAATTCACGCTGCGCGAACACAGCTGTCGAATACGCAGCCCTCTCTCGAAGTGAAAAATATCGATATCGGAAATATCTTAGACCATGAAAATCAGAACTTTGTCCATTCGGAAAACATTTTCATCTCGAATTTAAGTAAATGGAGAGCTTTACGAAAGAAAGCTGGAAAATGTATTTATACATCACAATAACTTTGCTTTGGACCTTGCCCACGTTGAAATTCAATTACGTTGAAATTGGCAAGTCCATTTTACATTTTTCGAAAATTTAAACAGGGATTGAGAAAATGTTACGTAAAATCTAGAGAATGGTTAAATATCAACCAACATAGTAGGCTCCAACGAAGAATACAGGATTTACGTTCTCTACATCGAGTACCAAGATTGACGTTTTCGTAAATACGACTTATAACGCCATTTCACACATACACTCTGTTTGACAAAGCCTGACCGGTTACATTTATCTCTGGACACCGTTAGAGGGTAGATCCAACCGCCAGAAGCTAGCGGGATCCTTCCTTCAAGATGCAACATACAGAAAGCATCAGTTGTTGTCCAACCGTAACAGACCAACGTCTATTGCCTGGAACAGCGGAGAAGACTCCATAGTCTCATCATTATGGGAAAATCGACCATTATCAAGTTAAAATCGCGACATCAATGACCTATTAAAATTCCATAGTTTTTCAAATATGAACCATTAAAATGTCTACCCAGCTCCTACAAAATCCTAAGACGTCCTAGTAAAATCCTAATAAAATCAGCATTGCCCAATGAGATTATTAATTCGAAACAATTTCAGCAAAAATGTCAACGTCCACCCTGACGAAAGATGATGATGAAGAATCATGGTTCCCTGTAAAAATTCTGTGCGTAATTTACCTTTCAATTACTTCTCCAAAGTACTTCCGATTTTGGTCGTACACGTTCTCGTGAAACAAGCTCCACCAATATCTACACCCTCTGTGATCCATCAAGAACCCTATTGTCATTGTGATATATTTTCTCACCGAACTTGCAACTCCCGGAGGCTCGTTGTCGGATCCGGGAATTCAGTCGCGTATGCGGAAATTACGAACAGCAATGGCACATACATGCACACACCTACACACAAACATACGCGAAGAGACATATACATACATCGCATATACTCATACATCGATCGCCTGGGACCTCGTTTCCCGATTTGCAGGGTGACCTTAGAGGTCACTCACATCTGGGGTGTCGGCAGACACACCGGCGATGAGGGCCGGTCTTGGATCCCTTATGTGTATATATATATATATATATTGAATTCGAACTTGTCACTGTGGAAGAGCAACGAAGATTCCTGAGGTGTATCCACCGTGGGGAATGGATACCCGAGAATACAGCTCATCGGGATCGTCTCGTGGGGCACGTCGATTACGAGGAATCGCGCTCCCAGTTGTTCTCGCTTGGACTCGGCGATGCGCAAGAACCCGCATTGCCCTAATACAGAAAACACCGTAAATGTTATACGCTATATATTTGCTCCGTACGTTATACGTGAGGACGTGAAAACAAGCCGGAGAGATGAGTTCGACTCTCGTCAAATCATCCGCGCAGATCCTACGGTTCGCAGTTATAGCACGTATATCCATATGCGACGGGAACTCTGTCCATACTTGACTCCAAGCATGTACGGGTACATGGGGTGGTACTATTCAAATTGCCATAGTTTCGCTTAGGGAGATGCACTTTTGGAAGATACATTTTCGAAAAAACATTTTTTCTTGATTAAACATTTAAAAATTATGGCGATGCTTGTTTCTTATGGATCAGTTAGGTTTCAGGTTAGGCGAAAGCGAATTTTCGTTCTTCGAATGGGAATCTGTCTTATCTATCAAGGAATTTTTTTTGCTCGAAAATAGTTTGGGTCGTAGAGGTTTGTTTGGGTTTCCGAAGTTTGTTTCTTCCAACCAGAAATCACTAGTGTTTATTTCAGAATTATTTTTTTGCTAGCGAGGGAGTTCTGTTTTGTTGGAATTTCTTTTGGGCTTGACTTAGATTGGTGGAATATAATTTGAAAACGTATGGTGAATGTAAAAAAAGATGATACGTTAACAAATTTTTGGATTCAATATTTCATATATGGGTCTTTTTTATTTTAATACTAATAGAGCTGTTCATAATATTTGTTCATTATTGTTGTTATTTTATTTCAACGTTTTTAATGTGAAGAATAATAACACCAAATATTTCATCATAAATCGTTTATTTATTTTCAAAAACTTGTAAAAGAAACAAAATACGTGTTCTCGTTTGAAAAATGTATAATTTAGATGAGACGTCCTCATACACATTGAGTTTGAAATAAACTTAATAAAACTGTAATAAAAATACGTAGCAGTAATTGAAATAACAAAAACAACGATAATTCCAAAAATAAATGTAAATTAAAAATTACTGGTGCTATTATTTTCTACGGTGTTGAAGTTCACACGATTGGAAAGTAATTGAAATATACTCGTCTTTATATCGTCGTATTTTTCCCAGCAATTTTAACTCCTTTTCATTTAATAAATCGTCGAAGAATTTTTCAAAAGCTCGTATGCTCAAAAAATTACAGCGAAATTTTCACATGAACATAAAAATAATAAGTAAAATTATTCTTTATTAATTTCGTTGAGTTTCAACTTTAGAAACTCCAATTAAATCGATTTTATTCTTCTTAAATTCTTAAATTGTAAAGCTCAAAAACTCTTGTTTAAAGCTGTAAAAGAAGTATTTCTGTAGAGATACTTAATTGTGGCAACTTCAACGGTACAGACTGTACGTACCCACATCACGTACTATGGAACACACGGAGTACATAGTACAGAAGTAGTGTACAGTGCGTTACAACATCCACGCCGATTCAACCTCGTGCTCTGGGCACACGCATGTGGCCAATCGAGAAAGTCGACTCGCCATTAAGGGAGATTCCCTTATCGATACCGACTAACGGGTTCATTTCGCCCTCGAACCGTCCCGTACGCTTTTTCACAATCCTCTTCTATCTTTGGCTATCTCTTGAGGATCTCGACAGCCCCGCCCTAATATGCAACTGATAGCTGAAGAAAAAGGTGTCCTCGAATAAAAAAAACATATATAAATAAAATAAAAAATTTTTAAAGGTGTATGAAGCCACCTAAGCAGAAGAAGGGGAAGGGGATATAGGAAAAAGGTTTGTTCACTGGTAGGATAGCACCTGCGAGAGATTCACAGGTGACGCAGCGTCGAGTCAATGATCCTTTTCCGTCGATTGACGTTCCAACCGCATTGGCAAACATTCGACCAACTGGTAAGAGGAAAAGAGGGCTGGTGGGATTTCGTTGGTGATACGTTCTCTTCTATACTTGGTACTGGTATGACGCGACCTGCGCTTGGTCACGAAGACAACCCGTTAAACGTGATCGTGTGATCTGATCGTATATGTGGACAGAATCGGAGAATTGACGGATTCCTGAACCATGATGTACGATTCTCGATGTTGATAACGCGCTCTTTCGTTATCTCTGACTCACTCATGATTGGATGAGCTTCCAGACAGCGGACTGATCGTTCAACTTTAATTCGTTTTTTTCTTTTTTTGCAGAACACAATGTGATAAGTCGTCCGACTCCACCCAAAGACATCATGCAAATCGACAATAAAACTCTGCAGTGGTTCGGGGCTACCGTTTCTACTTCTTACCAAGATGGGGGACCGATTCTGGTGAGTGTTTTCGACATGTCGTATCTGCTTTTTGGGCTTGTTTGGGTTATAAAATTGTTGGGATCCTTATGGGGTGGTTCTTACGTCATGGTCGCTTGCCACCTTTCGAGTCGAATCTCGGAAGTGATTCATACGTTCCATTCCTACTACGAGGAATTCTGGAAGTTCCCGACAGCTGCAATTTTGCGCAGACCTACCTTTTAATATTCTAAGAGAACGGTAAAAAGCATTTATGGCGACTAGGTATAAATTTCGAGATATTGAATTTTGCAGTTTGTATTTCTTAACACGTATGAGTTTGTCGCTGGCTGTGTCTGACCGGTTTATAATGGCTGGCTCTTTTTTTGGTTCCTTTTGTATGTTTAGGTTTGTTTGGGTTGGGGTAGTATGAAATTTTTTAAATCCTTTCTTTTAGCCCTTATGAGTATTTCGCTCGATATGTCAGATCGGTTCATTGCTGTTGTTTGCGTTTGTTTAGCTCTTTGTTCGATTGTTCGGGTTTGTTTGGGTTCGTTTAGAACAGTAAGAGTGCGGTAAAATGAATAACTTTTGAAATTCGATATCTCGAAAATTATTGCTAATCGCAAACAATGCTTTTAAGGCTTCTCTTACAGTATTAAGGCGAAGTTTAAGATGCGAGAATGATAGTCTAAATTTAAAAACCGCGATTTCCCGAGGGTTAAACATTTTTATCGTAAAATAAAGCATCAACTTCTACAGTTATATAGAAGTAGAACAGCCTGCTGCCCGATTTTTCAAGAAAACGGATTTCGAAAATTTGTGAGGTTATGTTGATCTTCTACAAGTCCTTAAAAGGAAGGTCCTTATAAAATTTCAGCTCGATTTTGCATTAAACTGCTCGTTTGAGGGTTAAATAACAAAACATAGTGTAACAATGAACTAAAAAAATTATTTAAACAGTTCCGAGTGTAATTTCGAATACAAGACACTTTTGGGTCATTGGCTTGCAAGGCTGCTCGTTATTATAGGGCCGTTGAAGTTTGCGGGGAGCCCGCATGAGCATTGTCTTTCTGATTCTGCGGACTGGCGTAACGCGATCGGTGGCAGATGTTCGCGTGCCTTCACGTCCGGTCTGCACATTTAAGACGATTTATCTTTGTGCAGTTTCAACCATTAGTCATACATACGTGTGCAGTCCGTCCTATCTATCTTGAGACATCGAAAAAAAACTGATGAACAGCAAAGTAAATCGAATTGCCCGAGAGTATCTGTCGAATACACATCAACGAGAAGTTACATCGAAAAGTAACTTTTTTAATTGAACTCGAGTATGCGCGTAATGACAGCTGATGATCTTCGGAAACATTTCCTCTTATAACTACGAAGCATCCTTTTTTGTGGCGTCGTATTAACCTCTGGAAAGCCAAGGTCATTTTTGTCCGATTTTTTTTCGACTCGTTCATTTTTTTTTTCACTCATTACGAGAGATATTAAACAAAAGGTAAAAATGTTTGTTTATTGCTAAACATGAACTAAGAGAATATTTGGTCGGGCAAGGCCATGTGTTTTAACATTTTTTGTAATTATTGAAAAAAATACGGACGGAACGTTCCACTGTGGATTATGAGATGAGTATTTCCAATGAGGGTTCCAATTAAATCGTTAAGTCATATTCCAGATTAAATCGATACCCCCTACGTCATCTACAACAATAACGTATTACTGGATGGACAGTCAGGCAAAAGCTCGTCCAAAATGGCGGAATCGTAGATTTATAATCGCGGATCATATCCCACATGTTTAGCCTAGCAAATAACTAATTTCATCATAAATTAACCCTCTGCAATATTTATTTCCCAATTTCAATGATAATTCAAGTCAAATTAGACAATATTGGTTTGTTACGGACCGTGGTTTTGTCAGTGACTGTAAATCGGTTCCAATAGTCCAAAGGTTACTTAATTTTTTAATTCAATTAGCACCTTCAAACAACCTTATTATTATTAATAATTATCCAACAAGTCCAATGTACATTGAGTTTCCCAATGATTCCTGATGAATTCATCGTTAAAATAGGTCTTTCTCTATATCACAAATTGATCGCCAAACAACGTAATACATAAATTTGAAACTTAGCGTAATCAATAGTCGATCCACTACATCGATGGTATACTATTTTCACAACCGATGACGATTTAGATTCATTTCTTTCGCAATCATTACAACATCTTGAACCCTCTTTCTCGAAAAACACACGCTATCGTGCACCTACGTTAAACAAGGCAACGCCATGAAAACGTAATTCCCTCATCAAAAACGAATAACGCGATCACGTTGAAAACATTAAATAATCAGAAACAAAAAATTACTCCGCCAATTTACTCCTCGTTTGAAACTATTCGATAACCGTTCCAGATTTTTCCGATTCACTACGTTCTTCAGTAATTCCAATGTTTCAATGTAAATGGGACCTTTATAACAGCCCCCCCCCCCCCTCCTCTTCAACTTCTCACCCCTCGACCATACACATACATCGTACATTCCAGATGCTATCTCGTTGAAGCAAACTTTTAGCCTGCTGCATCATCGCGTACTCGAGGAACGCGTCGGAGTTCCTGTACCATAGGGCACAAAAGATATCCGATCTCTCAGCCATCTCTGAAGATCTACTCGACCTCCACAGCGAGTAGATCTCCAGTAGATAGATGAACAAGTGATAATTCGATAACAGAATATTGATAACATCAAGAAAAGCTTAGATGCTATTTCGTCTACTCCAGCTAAACGCGGATAAGGGCCAGATTAGTTCCTTGATGCGGAGATTGCTGTTGAAACGAGATTACGAGAGTCACGCGAGAAAAGCTGTAATTGTGGGCTGGACCCAATTGGTGAACGTCGTTCCCTGAGCAACGCGAAAACACACGTATACGTCGCAGCTAAAAGATCATACGACCCACGCGAGGCGTTATTTTGAGAATGGAAAACAGGAGGAATCCAACATTGTTGAAGCTGTCGAGACTGGACCAATTTCCCTGTAAAACCTATTTTCAAGACCAGCGGTTCTTGTTACTCTCAAAATTAAAGGAAAGAAACCGTTACGTCTATTTCGAGTCCATTCCCAGCTTCGATAACCTTCAACGGTTCTAAACTGCCCCTCGTGTAGCTAACGATGGATCCGATCTGAAATTACGTAATTTTTATCCACGTGAATGAGAAGACAGAATGAGCTTCATATTCGAATATTTTTTAAGAGTGAGCAATATTGATAAACGATGGAATTTCATGCAGGAGAAACGGAATTTCATACAGTATTGATACATGTATTGAGTTTGAGATTTTTTTTATTGAAAAACATTGATAAACAATGGAGTTTTATAAACTAAAATTTCACAGTCGATTGGTTAATAGACATAAGCAACTTGGGTGATCTGTAATGAAAAAGGGCTTTCTTGATATTAAAACATATATTGTGTTACCGGATGCTTTCAAATCTGAAAAAGACCGAAAATGGTGGTGACAATAATATTAACGAGCAAAAATAGAACTTTAATTAATCGAATAAAAATAAGAAAACATGAACTAAAAATAGAATGGTTCAAAACAATAATATCGTCGAGCAAAAATAAAACTTTAATCGTTCATTACTGCCACGTGGGTAAGCTTGTCGTTTTATCGTTAACCGTTTCCGGTGTCCCATACACCAATTTCGTTAACTTTCGGATACTTTATTATTCATCGAAATCTAAGAGACACGTATTTCTTATTAATACGAAAAAGTAATTTTAAAGGTTAAAATTCACCTTCGGTTAATCAGACTTTAATACTCGACGCAGTATTACGACTCGGTGTGGCCTAGAAACCTCGCGGGGCGTATCATTTCTGCAAACTAATTACGGTTTCCTCATCTATCCGTTTTCTTCTATACACGGATATACGCACTTACAATCTTTACCACCCTTACGTTCCAGACACTCAGCTGAGTTTCTTGGAGGGTCTTACGTATCTCGTTCGTATCACAAGCTATATGTGTATAATATACGTTGTATGCTCATCACGCGTTTGAAAGAGAGTCATGTTTTGCTGCCCCCTCCCATATGTGGAGCTTTGACCGGTTCATCGTAATTTCTTGTCTATAATGTACCGCCCGCGCACTCGGAGGAATTTCCTCGTTCCGGTATCGCAAAATCGTTCTCTCTCTCTCTCTCTCTTTCTCTTTCCGTACGTATCTTTTGCTTTCCCTCCTCTTCCAAACCATGTCCCAGCGCAAAATGGATAATAATGCGAATGTGTGCTTTTTCTTGGCAACGTAATCACGCCAATATTATACGTGAGAGATACACGCCTAGAGACGTTTCTACGAGAGAATATGTTGCAGTTCTCTCTTTTCATACGCTCTCTTACTTTCATCCAATTTGGGCAAACCTTCTCACATACAAATCGCGCTATTCGCATACCGATAATGTTGCCGGTCCGATGAAGAGAGAAAAAGAGAAAGAAAGGGGGGGGGGGGGGGGGAGATAAATAGGGGGAGATGAAGCGAATCCGCATTATTTCCAGGAAGATGATAGTGACTTCCGAAGAAAGCGTTTGTGTTATTGGATGTGATATAACGTACAAACTCACACACACACAAGCGTATATATAATTTCAAAAGAAATTCGACTCCTGTGCGAAGGTGATGAAAAAAAGCATAGGCAAAAGATGTGATATTTGTTCGTAATTGATAAAAGTGTTAATTATAGAGTGTAATGTCCAGCTGATATTATGTAAATACTGCAGAGCCTGAATTGAACATACGTATATTAAAGCTAAACCAAATCGCTACAAACGTGGCAAATCGATAGCATGTCGTAATATCACACGACAAAATATTGCGGACGAAATATCACACGACGAAACATCGCCCGAACAAAACATCATTGTTTGGGTTTGTTGGTGTATGTTTGGGTTTGTTTGGGAGGCAAAAGTTGTGATATTTGTTCATTATTGATAACAGCGCTAATTACAGAGTGTAATATCTATCTAATTTTTTGTACATACTGCCTGAATTAAACATACGTATATTAAACCTCAACCTAATCGCTACAAACATGGCAAATTGATAGCATGTCACAATATCACACGACAAAGTATTACGGACAAAATATTACGGACAAAATATTAAACGACCAACCCAAACAAACCCAAACAAACAAAACATCGTTATTTCGGTTTGTTTGTGTGTGTTTGTTTGATTCTCGGCTTCCCGGGGATATTTTATCGTCGTGATATTTTGCCGTGTGATCAGGTGACATGGAACCGGCAAATCAGGTCGTATTGGAAATAACAATCCGAGTTCGGACGTAATTATTACACATTTATAAAAAGAAAGAACAAATAACACAACATTGCGGTTACAATAAAGCTCGCATTGTATCACGGTCGATTTCGTTGGGTTTCCAGTTACGTACAATCTCGACCGCAGAAAAGTATAAACATACGCGGGGTATACGCCTATAAATAAAGGAACCTCCTTTCAGCCTCCCTCGCCGTATCTCTTCGTAACAAAACTCACGACGTATTAGCACCGATTATCGTTCCCGAGGAGCTGTCAGCCGACGCTGCAATTTCGCAGCATCGCGTGTATACACCTTTTCAAGTTGGTGCAAAACTGTTGTCAGCCGGCGACAAATTCTCGTATCCGTCGGTCTCCTTCCCCTCCCGGACATACATCGCTCCTCCCGGTCGTACCTGCTTGACCGTATAATACTGAAATTATCTACTTACTCCAGAATGCGAGAAACTCCGCCGTGTGGCTCTCTCCGCGTTCTCGGGTAATATCTTCCATTTTTCTACACACACACACACACACATATATATATACATACATACACACATATAAAGGGAAGAAAGAAAAATGGAAGAAAGGCATTTATACATACAGGGTGGCTTAAAAATGGCACGCTAATAGAAAATTCCAAATACCTAGAATAAATATCTACTTTAGTTTTCGCCAAAAAACAGCTTTCAGGCTTTTCTAGCTGAATTTTGTATTAATTTTTATTTATTGCTTCACCACTGGTACGCGCTATTAGCGCTTTTACCTACCCCCTTCTTTTTTCTTTTTATTCAAACTTCCTCCAAATTTCTTCCCTGTTCCGCCATTTTTCGTTCCCGTTCCACCCCATATCTTCTTCCCTGTTCAATACCCCACGAGAACCTAACCCCCATTGCGGCCTCCACAAACTTCCTCCGCATTTCTTCCCTGTTCCGCCATTTTTCTTTCCCGCTTCACCATACCTTCTTCCCTGTTGAATACCCCACGAAAACCTAACCCTCATTGCGGCCACAACCGACTTACGCTACACTGTACCGCATTTGCCAAGGGTATGGGGAAACTGTGGAAAACCGTACCGGTATAGACGGCCATGTATTCTTTTGATTCGTTGATGTAAAGACTTTTTATTAAAGTATGTACACCAAGGCTTCAGAAAAATAGGGTTCCTGCTCGCTGGTCGATTCGCCAGCCAAAGCACGGCTAAGTGGTCACCGAACCAAGTATCAGCCTCTCCCGACGTTGCGTAAGTTCGGTGATTCGGTTCTATCCGAATTATCTGTATCTTAGCAAGCGGCGATTAGAAAAAAGAAACAAATCTCTCTCGTAGCGAAACCCCTTAAAAGCCGACACCCTGTGGACATTCTAGTTTTTGTCGGAGCTCGGATAACTGCCCTTTCTCAGATAATTTACGGAGGATTCACACCCGAGGATATCTATAGATCGACGAGTGTGAATCGTCTTAAATACCTGAGAAAGGGCTGCTATTCGAAAAAACAAGGCCAATGCGAGTGAGAAGTTGAGAAGTATATACGCGAGACAAATTATCCGTTGGGCAAAGAGAACGCGCTCGGTTGAAGCGGCGATTCTCCCCGAAAGATAATCAACGTTACTCAAACAAAACGCCAACAGAAACTTGCCATCTGCACTTTTGTCTTTCGCGATAATCATCGAGCTATTTTTTGGTCTTCTTTTTGTTCAAGTAGAAATCGTTTCGCAGTACGTCATAGTCAGTAGCCCGGATGTTGTTACAGGGTACCGAAACGAGGACCATCAATGAAGCCCTCGTTTGCGAGGATTTTCGATTCGGGCTTTAAGGGGTATCGTTTCAAGATAATTTATCACCTCTCCGGTGCGACCTTGACACAACGCGCAAACCCCATAATTTTAGTGGATCCTCGAAGTATTCAGGCTGGCGGAAAGCCCACGCGAGAGGCAAAATAAGGTTATTTATGTAGACGTGGGCGCGAGGAACGTTGGTGCGCATGAACGTTCGCAGGATGTCCTTGCGAGACATATCACGCTGGTATAGAATTTCTTTCGTAGGCGTACGACCATCAACCGCTGGCAATAGGGTCCACACTCATTCCACGCTACGTAAGCGAACATTAAGTGCATCAGCACGTGGTTCATATTTTCCCCCGATATCGGCACGCGACAGATCGTAAATGTCTTTTCGCGTCATTGAACGCGAACACGAATGTTGCACGGAGGGCACCACTCCTGTTGCTGGCGCCCTTTCCACGCTCGTATCGTACAGCGAATCCCAGCAGCATCATCCTTTTTATTACCGTGTTTGATGGGACTCGCTTTTAACACGCGGGGGGTGCTCTTTCTTCTGTCTACTGCAATTGGATATTCCACTCGTGCTCCAGAACTCCACCACCTCTCGGTGAGAATACTCGGCAAATGGGAGTGCGAGCCCAGATTTGTAACGATCCCGTTGATTGCCTACCTCCGATTGTTCGATTTTCTTTTTTTCAACCCGACGAGAGTGTGGTGAAAAAAATGTAACCAGAAGTATGTGGCAGGGTTTGACATAACCTTTTACCAAATTGACTGTAGAATTAGATTTTTCAGAAAAAGCATTGTTTTTAATATTTTCTATATTTTATATTACTGGAAACAAGTTACAATGATTTTTCAACGAGATTCAACAACAACATGTTGGGTATGATACACCCTGCCACACTGTCGCCGAGTTGAGATTGTATTTGCGCCATAAACACGATAGTATATACAAAATAATGGCAACAATCATCACATACGATTTTTTAAAGATAATTGTTTGAAAAATTGCGTGGATTTTCTTTGGCGTCATATTATAATGTATAAAAAATTTGAAAAGGTTTCTACGTTTGGTAATCGAGATATTCAGTGGTAAATATCGCAACTGTAACGTAAGGTTTATTGGAATTTATGAAAAAAGACAATTTTTAACAACAAATATCATGATTTCTAGACGATCGAACTTTCTAAAATTTCACCCACAATTGAGGATGATTGTTGAGAAGATTCATACAAATTTTCAACAATTAATTTTTAATTTCGTATGACGCAAGAATATCCTTCATTCGTTATTTCTCTACGAATGTTAAAAGCTGTTCTAGGATGCAAGCTCAGGGATGTACTAATACTGATTACGTGGTTCAAGCTTTAAACAAAAAATTACGCTTCATTGCAAACTTACTTTGAATACTTAATGTTTATCGTCTTTTTTTACGAACATTTTAAAGAAGGTTTCTATCGATACTTAGTGATGGTTTATAGCGTCAATTTATCATATTTAAAAAACATTTTATCTCATCGCTACGTTCCATTGATGCAAACTTCAATGTTATTCTTTTCGAAGGTAATAATGGAGAAATTATACGACGCTGGAGCTATCGTTGAAATGCAACGATATCTTTTTCTCCTTTATCTTTAATTTCTTTTTCTTATGATCTCAATCTTCGGAAACTTCGTAGTAATGGGCACTCTTCAAATTTGGTAAATTCCGAAATTGGTAAACCAGAAACAAAAACAACTCGATGTTCGAGCAAAAAACAACTATCATAAATGTTTATTAACAAATCACTATCCTTGGTTTTTTCGTTTGGGATGGAGTCATTTAAGGTTAATGGAAGGTGCCTAGGTATTCCAGAATGTGCGAAAAGATCACTCGAACTTACCAAATTCATTACGACTATCTAAAGCACCAATACTAAAAAAAAATAGAATAATAGATCGATTAGCGAATTATATATTGCATCAAGTGATCAAATAAATAAAAGAATGAAACATTTCAGTCTTGCTCAATATTTTATTGTTCTCCCATAATGAACAATTTGGTCAAAACGACGAAAAACATTCCTTGAAAAATGATTTTTTTTTTCATTGATGAGATTTAAAGGATCGCAAAGTTAGTAAATATATATAGATCTTTGGTATCCAATGGGGATGCTCAATCGGCGTCCGCAATTTGTCGATTTTTATCCGAAACATGGTCTCTCGTCCATCAATCTTCTCTGCAATCCTTCTCCCGTTGCCAAATTGCCTAACGCGAAATGCTTTCGAATCGTATGTATATTTATATCGTGGGAAGACGATACGCATAAAGGTAAAGAAAGAAGGCAGGGAGACGGCGAGAGTCCGCAAGGGAATACGATCTTCATCTCCGACAGACGATTTTGCGGTCCTCGACTGGATTCGTCCTACATAAACCCAAAGTCCCAAAAATTCGTGGCGAAGCCGCGAGCAGAGCGAGAGTTGTCGAGAGAGCGAGCAAGGATGCCGAAAAAGTCTCGTCGTCTCGGAATCCACCCCTTCTTCCCCCTACCTTCCCCTTGGCTTAATTCACAGTGGCTTCTTTTCTTCGCCTCGTTCCTTTCTCATCCTCTTCCTCCTTTTCTCATTCTCCAAAGAGGATGAGCCGGGGGCATCATCTTCCAAGCGGATGTCCGCCCTGCTCGCGCTATATTCGCCATTGTTTTTTTTCCTTTTTAATTTCTTTATAGCGAGTCATCGAGGAAGAGAGAAAGAGGAAAAGGAGGGATGGATAGATTGTTTTTTTGTGGCTTGATGCGTACGAGGATTGTTGAAAAAATAAAGTGACTTTTTATCTTTTTCTTGTAAATATTTTTTTATTCATCAATATCTATTTTACCATCTTCAAAGTAATCCCCCTCAAATATAATACACTTGTGCCAGCGCTTTTTCCAATCCTCGAACCACTTCTGATATGCGCTTTTTGGTACGGCCAAGTCTCCCAGCGATGCGCTCTTTATCTCCTCAATCGTAGCAAATCTCCGTCCTTTTATGGTTCTTTTCAGTTTTGGGAACAAGCAAAAGTCACAAGTGACCAAGTCCGGTGAATACGTTGAGGGATGATTACGGTGTTGCTTTTGACGAAGAAATCGTGAACAAGCAACTATACGTGTGCAGATGCATTATCGATATCGATAGGAAAGAAAATGCCTGTAATAACACGTCTAATCTTTATATCTATCAGAAACAAATGACACATGCAAAGTGGCTGATAACGCCACCTTGCTTTTTGAACATGGTAGTGCTGTCGTTTTTAACGCAACAACTATTAAAATACCTAGGTACTTAGCTATAATTATAGGATGACGTATTTCATCATTAAAAATAATCATCCCTTAATCGATTGAAAAGAATTTCAACAAAAAATTCGGGATTCTCGCTTGCGAAAGCGATCTAATGATAGAGCATTATGATGAAGCTTTATACGAAACACTGTGTGTTCGTATATTTTTCTGATTCCGTATCACCTGATCATGCGACAAAACATCACGACGATCAAATATCCCCAGGAAATCCAGATATAAACAAATCGAAACAAATATGCAAATAAACCCAAACAATGATGTTTTATCGTATGATATTTTCCCGGTGATATTTCGTCGTATGATATAATTCCATGCTACCATTTTTCTTCCATATGTTGATCAAATACTTTTTGAATTTGGCCGTACACGCTCTCATCAGACCCAAACAAACCGACTATGTATTCTTCAGTTTTTTGCATTCTGAAATTTCTCTCTCTCTCTCTCTCTCTCTCTCTCTTTCTCTCTTCTCCTTTCTCCTTTTCTTTCCCGCGATCACCGTGATATCTCTCGTATTTGGGTTGGCGATGCTGCTCAGTAGATTTGCCGACAGATGTTTTACGTTCCAAGGTCCTACTCGGTCGTCCCTTTTTTCGTCCTCCCGCACTCGCGATAGCCTCACTCCCGTGATTCTTTCCCAGTTTTTATATGGTAGTCCGCAATCGTAAGAAATTGTAAGGAAAGAGGGGCGGGGGGCGAAGCTACTGCTCGCGCGCACGCGGAGATGAAACGGAATGAATTTTCGCTCCGTTGATAAATCGGCGTATCGCGAGTACGACCGTTTATAATTTATCGTAGCTTGCCAAAAGCGCGTGCTCATCCTATTATCTCTCGTCTCTTCCCATATCCCAATTCGCCAAAAGACAAATCCGATCGGGACGATAAAAATGTCGCGCGCGCTTGTTTCTGCAAAAGGAAACGGCTGAAATTCTTATGCGCCGCCGGATCAACCGAGGGAAAGGGGCAAAAGGGAGCCGGAATGTAGGCGTGGACTTTGAGACGTCCCGAGATCGAACAATCGCCAGAAAAAACAGCGAACAAAAAAAAAAAACAATCGCCCGCGCGCGATGCAAACTTCGGGGTGAGAAATCTCGATCGCGCGAAAGAGTTTTTCTCGTCGATTCTCTATATACGTGTCCATCTGCGCATCTATGTATTTTTATATAGCCTGATGGAATTCATTTTGAGAGTCCAAAAAAGAATTCAAAACTTCCCTTTTGTAATTTACGCTTAATTTGTATTTTTTTCAAAAACAAATTGAATACTTCGCCTTTTAAAGATACGCTTAATTTGTATTTTTTTTTTCAAAAACAAATTCGGATCTTGGCTTTTTTAATTTACGTTTAATTTGTGTTTTTCTTTAAATTTAAATATTTAAAGATTCATAAAAATAATCTTTTTTTCTTCCTTCTGTGCACTTTTTTTCAGACACAATATTGACGCTCGTGTGGCAATATTGATCGGCAACGTCGTGGGTTGAAAAAGAAAAAAATATATAGATCACTGCGGCGTAGCTGATTATATATTCTATACGTAAATCTAAAGAATGCTGTATTCTATTGCTGCCAAAATCAATTTCACTGATGTACATGTATAGAGTGTCGATTTCCCAGCGGCCGTTTTGAAAAATACATCGAGGATCCGGGGTGGTGATTCGTGACCGGGAAATGCATGACTCGGGAGGAGAAAAAAATATCACAATGGTTTTTCAAGTCCTCTTTAAAAAACAATTATTTTTTCGGAATTTGTTCTTTACAGAAGCAAAATAGAGGATGTTGAAGAAAAAATTAATTTTTCGGTTTAAGCACAGTGCAATGACGTTAAACTCAGAAACGAAAAAAAATGTGTCTATCCAGCGATGAACATCTATCAAAGATGCATTTGAAAATGGATCAACGAAATAGATGTCATTTTAATCAAATTAAACTCCATTAACGAGGGGTAAAAACTGAATAGTTATTGAGTTAACATCATTTTATGATTTTATAAGAATATTTCAGACTCGTCAATGAAAACAAATAATTCAAGCGAATATTCTCTTCCGAATTGATACTTTTCTGCAAAAATCTAAAGGAACGATGATGATTCGTTACTGATTGAAATTTGAAAATTCCGAAAAAATCGTAAAACCATCACAGTCTAGTAATAACTAGCCCTTTATGGAGTCATGTTGTACTTCTGCAACGTACCATTCAAATAGAAGTAAAAATATACCAAATGGCGATATACTGACTTTACTCGATGTTTATTTGTGTTTGATTTAAGTGACGAACAAGCCTGTTTCGCGTTCTTCGAGTTCGTTTACGAAAAAATATTTTTTGGTGAAATAGTGATATTTGGCTGTTCAAATCGATATAAGTAAGATGTAAGAGGATGTATTTCAATAATCAATAATATTTTTGCTAGAAAATCATGTTTTAAATTATTTCTTAGACAGATTTTGTATTGTTGCAAATATGCAACAAAATATGCAGTTTTGTTTTACCAATAAATACTTAATTTTTAATAACTTTTAAAAAATGATTATTCCCGTTAATAATAACCTATTTACCATCTAGTATTAATAAAACCAACAAATTTAACGACCTGCACCGTAAAGGGCTAGTTCAGTAAATTTCGACCTCTGGTTTACAATTTAGACCTCAATTTGATTGAAATAACTTTAAGAATGACTCCTTTCGACGAATCGAATTAGCGGTCACCCTGTATGCATACAATACACAAATGCGTATATATCCCGAGAAGCACGATAGTAGGAAGCTCGCGGGCCTTTCGAGGGACAATAGAGGGTAAAATATGGGCGCGAGTGTGCCAAGCGATAAAAATGTTGGGCGGCCCTCGGTGCGGTTTCTCCCGCGTTGCGCAGTTGCCGAAAAAAAAAGAGGAAGAGGAAGAAGACGAAGAAGAAGAATAAGAAGCGTCGATTAAAAGGGCGCGTGGTTCGAAATAAAGGATGAAGCAATGAGCGTTGGCCACGAAAGAAAAAAACCAATACCGAGAGAGAACAACCGAAAACAAAGTGTTGCGCTCTCTCGTACTTCGAGTACGACGTGCACGCGGCGCAGTAGAAAAGACAATCGCGACCCGAACGACCCGCGCTGAAAGCAGAGCCTTGTATGAAAACCTTTTCTCCTTTCGACATATCCACCGATCCAACTGCCTCCCCCTCCCCCTCCAACCAACCGCCCAAACCTTCCTCTTCGTTTGGCAACTTGTATCCTCATCCTTCTCTTTCACTCTCTCATGTTCCATGCGAAGGATTGGGCCTGGGACTTCTGTACTCAGCCTTTTTCTCTCGTCCGTGTTCCGGCGAGGATTCAGCTCAAAGGAATTGGAAGGTACCTTCCACCTTCAGCTTCTCCACCTATTTCAATCGATCGGAACGTTCGCGCGAGTCGCACCTTTTTGGGAATTCCCTGGTCAGCTCTTTCGGAGGACAAGCGCGGAGGCGGACTCGAAGAAAAAAAAAACGAAAACGTTGGCGGTCGTACAAAAGTTGGAGGACACGTGTAGCTTTGGCTTTGGCGACCGTGTGGCCGTTCCCGCGACAGAGACTATAATATTTTTTCGAATCGAGGGTTCGTTTTGAGGGCTGCTCTTTGATGACCTTTGTAAGGGATACCGAGGACGTTTTGTGACCGAAGAGAGTTTCGTGACGAAGTCGATTTCTCGGTATTTGTATGACCGTTAGTGAACTTCCAGCTTCGCGCATTAGATGGCGTGTCGGAAAAGCAATAAACGCCCGACGTTGCTAGGTCCTTAACGGTCATATAGGTTTCGATGTAATCGACTTTACCACGACTCTTTGTCGCCAATCTCCTCGGTCTCCTTTACGTACAAGATTGAGGATCGAGATTGAGTATCGAGATCGGTGGGCAGACGACAGTCGGAGTCATAGTTGATACAGGTACCCGAAACAATAATCATATTTGTAATAATGGGGATAAACGACAAGATCAACAACGATGACAACAATAATAATCATGCAATCTTAATAATCCGTGCCACAGCAATAATTATCATTATCGACTTAACCCAAACGAACCATTACTAATAACGACAACTATAGCAACGATGTTAATGCTGTAGTCTTTTTTATTTGTCCAGGTTTTATTATTGCGTACGCCCGAATATACATAAAAACAAACTCGAACGAACCCAAACAACAGTAACAACGATATTAATGCTATGGACTTTATTGTTTGTTGAATAGCTATGTTTAGTAATGGAATATTAAAAGCAACATTCTCGACACTCGTTTTTCTTCGCTTTTCGACGGGATCAAAAACCTGCTGAAGCAGCCCGGGACATTTGCAACGTCGAAAATGTTGTTGAAAATGCGAAAAGCAGGTGTCAGATATGTTGCTTTTTTTACTTTCTGGATATGTCATTTTTGAGTCTCGAAAGTAATAAAGAAATTAAATTACTGAAAAAGACGATTAGCACAGTTTTGTAGAGCAGAAAGAGCTTTGTCGTATGAACATTATTCGCTTTTTCAAACAGAAATTATTGGTAAACGAAAGAAAATACAAAAACGCTACGAACTTATTCCCCAACCTAATACAAAATACAGAAATCTCGAAAGTTGCGAACGTCGGAGCATTGTTCGTTGAACTCGAAGTCTTTTGTAGACGGACTTATACATCATGCAATCATCTATTGTTTCCTTTATTTACGCGTTGCGAATAATAATACAAACCTGGGGTTGCGTGCTTTATCTCCCGACGCGATGAAAACGCGACCGGTCGAATTGTTTTCCTCCGAGCGCGAACCGAAATTCGATGCAAATGCGCGACTATACAGAAACGAAAAGAATACGCGCATGACGCCAAGGAAGAAAAAATGATCGATTACGGTACGAAAAAAAAAGAATAATGGCAATCGTGAACGATCATGAAAGAACGCGATTGATCCGAACCGGAAATTTGAGGGTTCCTTGCGCGAATGATTGCGCATACACAACCTTCACCCGAATTTGTCATTCCGCTTTGAATCGGCGTGATTGATGGTGACTGTTTCTCTCTCTTTCATACTTCGCACCGGATTTCTTTCTTGCACCGGGTACATTTTCCACCTGCGTACGATGCGGCTCTCAATGACGGTGCTAGAGGATGCGAGAAGGAAAAAAGGAGAGAGAGAGAGAGAGAGAGAGAGAGAGAGAGAGAAGTGATGATAATGATGATGATTTTTATTATGCCCTAGTAAAAAGCTTTCGGCCAATTTCAGAAAAACAAAAATTGTAACAACAATAAATTATCAAAATTTAACAAAATAATAATTAAATAACAATATAACAAAAATACCAAAAAACGCAATATAAACCAGAAGGAGCAAAAAATGTTGAAAAATATTCAGTTTTACCACAAACTTGACTAACTATGCACAACACAACTTGAAATGACCTTAAAAATAAACTTGAAAATAATCTTAAGAAAAACCCTAAAAATAAGCTGAAAATATAAACCGAAACCCAAACAAACCCAAACAATAATACTAATGTTAATATAGATGTAATAATAAAGTACCCTAAGAGAAACGAGGAAGGAGCCTTTCACTGCTAACAGAAAATAAGCTAATTAATTCAAAATCCAAAAAAACTGAATATTTCCGAAGAAAAAATGAAAAGAAAAAGAAAAATAAAACAAAAATCATAAGAAAAAGAGAGAGAGAGAGACAGAGAAGGAGAAAGAGAGCTTTTATATTATACCACACGCTCCCTGGACAATACGCATTCCTTTCGTGTGTTTTGTCAGAGGGACAAATTGCGACGCCCGCTAAACGGTTGGCTTTTTTGTTGCTCTTCTCTTCCAATCTCCCCCCCCCCCTCCTACCCTCCGCCTTCGTCTTTTCCTCTCTTTCTCTCGTTCGTAAAACCGATTGTGGACTCGAGCCACGCTCTCCTCGTTTCCCCATCGCCCTCTCTATGATATAGTAACATCTGCGACACTGAAGAATATTTCCCGAGGGTTCTTTTTATTCCTGCACTCACAAGCGCAACCGCAAAGTATTTGCCTCGTTATGAGAGTATACCTCGTACATTGTATCCCATGGGGACCGCAGATATACGGACGCTCTTGTCCTCCCACCCGCACTCATACTTTCTACATCTCTCTCTCTTAGCTTCGCAATAAACCCTGCAACGACTTGGCTGTTGGACTTAATTCTAAGCATTGTAATTAGGGCCTAGTATTATCTTTATCTCGTTTGATATTTTATGCTTGTTTTTCTCTACATCTTCATTTCATCATTACCGTTCTATGCCATGCGTTTTCTTTTTGGGTTTTATTTTTATTTAATTGTCCATTTTTCTGTTTTTTTTTTTTGTGAACAAGAATGATATTTGTATTATTTCAAATGATCAATATTTTAATATGATTTTATTAAAAGTTTTGTTTTTTAAATAACATTGTTATCTTCACGATGATTATTATATTATCAACAACATTTTTAATGATAATTAACAAAGATGATATTAATATTATTTAACATTAATAATATTTTTATTTCACTGACATTTTTGTCTAAACAGACAGTATTATTGTTATGATGATTATTATATAGACATTATTACTATTAATAAACAATAGTTAGTTATTAACTTAATTATGATATTATTAATTATAATCAATTTATCATTATAATTAATATTATTATATTGACACATGATGATTATTGTATTAATATTACTATTGAAGATATTTTTATTAAATTATATTACATTATTATAGTTACAATAATTATTACTAGTATTACCTATTATCATTGCTTGATTTTTTGCCATTGTTTATTATTATTATTTTTTATTATTTTGTACCTTTATACGAAAGTAACGCTGGGGAATGATAAACAGTTTCATCGTCATCATCATCATCTCTATTTCTCTCAACCTCTCTCTATCTCTCTCTCTCTTTCCCCCTCGGTCTTTGCGGGTCTCCGGATCACGGTGCGATTATAAATCATTCGCGTTAAGGGGGACTATGGGGTGGAGCGGTAGTTGTGTACAGCGTGTGTATATCAGCACCAGTTATAACTCCGCTCCAAGAAGAATCCCGAGAACTTTTGAGAACACTTCCCACTCTATTAACCCGGTTGACACGCGCAAACGGATACGTCATGAAAAAATGCAATTTTTCAAAGTTCCAAATCGCGACGTCCCGTCGAATCAGTCGGAATTATTGGGGATCGTCCAAAGGAGGTGGCTCATTGTATTTCTTTATGGCGTTGAAGTTGACATCGTTTAAATACAATATGAATAATGTACTTGTATGCTGACATTATATATTAAATATAATATCAATATATAAACGCAAAATCGATAAATCGATTTTATGGAAGTATATTGTTACTAGCTGACCTAGTGACCTTCGTGCTGCCGAAAATTGATTTTGTTGCAACTTTTCATAAGCGATTATTAATCCTAATCAACCTTCCAATTCCAATTTATTGATAACAGCTGCAAGGTCCAGCTGTCAAACGATTCGTTTGCTATGATCGTTATGAAAGTAAACCGAAGCGCCAATTTCTCTACCAGAAAAAAGAAAATTTGGCAATTTCTATTTTTTCTCCCATCTTTCAGGGGTTTATTTATTTATTTGCCTAAACCACCCGAGTATTGAAGCGAACGAAACAAAAACGAAATACGGTAATAAAAAATTGATTTTTATGTACATAGATAAAAAGCGTACTGATATATTATATAAATAGAAAAGCATGAACATCAAATAAATCAATATATTGAAATTTATATAATGTATCAATGCATTTATAATATCAATAAATAAACATAACATTTCCTATCTATGAGGTGGTAAATCTTCCAAATAAACCATAATAATGATTAGCTCGTGTATATATTGTGTATATCTATAAATAATGAAATGAGTCAGTAACGCTGTGAGAGGGTGAGTCAACCTCAAAACATACACCTTCTTGGCTTCTATCTAATGCGTTCGCGTCGTCCGCCGTAAATATCCATTTCGTTTCCACCACCGTCTTTCTCCTGTACACTAAATCGTAACGCGACTCACCGAATCTCTCGCGAATGTATTGGTCTTCGGACTCCGCCATCTTTATTATATTTTACTGTTCTTTATTTTATATCGAAAAAAATATATATATGAAAGAACAGGTTCTATGCGAAAATTGAAGGAACATGTCTGGTTCCAGCGCTGAAATTTTTTTGTTTAGGTATGCGTATACCAATATCTTTTTTCCTGAACGGATATTTCTTTTTCTAATTGTTTCTCACCCCTAACGATTTTTTCTTCACCGGCATTCACTTAATTCGAGAATAAATCGAGAACCACCAAACACCCGGTTTTTTCCGACTCTTACCTTCGTCCCTCCATGCTTCTCTATATATGTACATTCAGCTGTGTTGGATGCGTAAATGGTTTACGATGGGCCATTACCAGGCCATTTCACATCGGTAACAGTGCACACTTTCATTTTTGCTGCATGTGATTTCTCTTCGTATGTGTCGTATGTTTTTTTTGTCCTACACTGAGAAATAAAATTCGTTCATCCAGCCAAATTTCAGTATGTTTAACAAAATATATCTTTAAATACGCTCAACTTGGTTTTGATTGACATAACAGAACGGTATAGTTGGACAGTAACCAAAGATTAGTGGTGTGAGCTGTAGCTCAGTTAGCATGACAAACTGTTAAAACAACAATATTTCAAGGCAATAAAATGCATTTTGCACATTCACAGATTTTTTTTTCTCAATGTACGGAAGAGCTGGTGGATCGGAAAATGAGAAGGATGGAAGAAGAAATGAAGGGAGAGAGAGAGAGAGAGAGAGAGAGAGAGTGGCAGAAAATTTGGTCTGTGACAAGCTTAGAACCCAAAAAATTATTCTTTTCGGTATTTTTTGTAATTCTGAGAGGATTAGGATGACGTTGGAATTTTATATTCACATATCTGATAACTTGGTCTAACTTTTAGTTTTTTACAATAAATTATATAATATTGATAAACAATGAAGTTTTTGTTTAAACAATTTGCCAATTCGGGTAATACGAAATAAATAAATGGTGTTTTTGATGACCGGGGCTTTTATAGGCTTTCTATAGGCTTCTTATTCTTTCCGTAGGCTTTGTATATCCAATAAAAAAATTGGATTATCAATACCCATTTTGATCGCGCCTGTGTGAATCCGCGTTCGTGCGAGCCTCGCTTCAATTAAATTAATCGTACCCCCGTGTAACCGGTGAAGACTCTCTTCGACGTTTTGGCATAGGATAAGTTACGCCATGGCGATCGGATGTGTGCATCGTTCCGACCCCGAGATGACCTCATTTACCAGCTCAAAATAGCTTTCCATCGAAAAAGCTCGGTGGCCCACATCGCGAGGTGTGAGCTCCGGCAGTTCCTATCGCGTTTACTCTCTTTTTCCGGTGGCGCTAAGGATATCGATATAACCTCACAATTTTTCGAAATCCACTTTCTCATCCGCGTTTAACCGTTCAACGAAAAATCGAGGATCAGTATCTGTAGAATTCATAAACAAAGAGATCGATTTATTTATTTTTCAATAGAAATGTTTACTGGAAAACATTTATTGTCCAATAAAAATTTCCAATAAATATAATTTATATATTTTCATTTAATTTTAATTTCTAATGAAAATAATTAATAAATCATTTGCAATTTTCTCTTTCCAACAAGAATGTTTAATCCCGAGAAATGACGGTTTAAACGAGTCCTCGAAAAACACACCACGAAATCAAAAACGAACGCGGACGAAGAAACGAAATTACAAAAGAACTAGGAAAAGAAATTTTATGGGGTGAAATTGTTGTTTTTTGTTTGGCTGACCGTTTCTCTACCTGTAATGGTTGGTGTTACTGCTGTTGCGAGGAAAGAAAGAAAAAAGAAAGGATGTGCTCCTTGGCATATATTTTTTTTACGAGTGCCTTTTGGACGAGCACACACGTGCTCGACAGAGCGTGAAAATCGAGATGCCTTTTGGAACTTCGGTGTTCCTCCTCCATGTATGTGGAGGAAGAGGAATAATCCTTGTCCGAATGAGAGACAGAGAAAGAGAGAGAGAGAGAGAGTGCGAGAGAATACGGGCCAACTGAAGACATTAAGGGAGAATTCTGCAATTATAGAAGGAGACCGATGTACTATGAATTCGTCACGGAACAAAAAAATCAGCCTTGAAAAAGAACTACCATCGAAGAAGGCACGCGCTCGAGCTTTTTTTTCTCGCGGAGAATCGCGACAGCCGATAATAAAAAGTTCCAAGTGTGCAAAACGTAGCAATGATTTTCATCTGCAAAATGAGAACGCGGAAAGGTATAACCCAGTTTGTAAAAAATTACAGACTACGACCCAAAAATCGAGGTCCTTTGAAAAAAATAGAATTGTAGTAACAAGTGATACGGAGAAATCGTTTGAACCCTTGTTTTCATCTTCATCAACTAAATGTGTAATAAAAAAAAATATCAATAGTTCGAGAAGTTAGAAACGACGTCTTGAAGGATTTATAAAAGTGAAGAGCTCATTTTAACCATTCAGGTGATCCTAAGAAAAGTCCCCAATATATTTTAACATTATCAGCCATTTTGAATATTCAGTTTGTTTTTGATATATAAAAAGGTTAAGCGTTTTTTAATGCGCTCTGCGATTTTTGTACTATTGAAAACGATGATGCACCTGCTCACGCATTGTTGCCTGTTCGTGATACTTATGCCAAAAACCACATCCTAATCATGCCCCAGCCACCGCGTTTACCGGACTTGGATCCCTGCAACGCTTTTTCTCTTCCCAAAACTGAAAAGATGAAATAAAGTTCGGATCGCTGGGAGGGCTCGAGGGTACACCAAACAACGCATATCAGATTTGTGTGTTTTAGAGTGCACAAGTGTGTTATGTCTGAGGAACCCATTTGAAGGGGTCAAAATAAATATTGATTAATAAATAAATATTAAAGTAGATATTGATCAATAAATAAATATCAAAGTAGATATTGATTAATAAATAAATATCAAAATAGATATTAATTACTTGTATGTATTTATTGCACTACATGTTCAATCCTTTTTATAGAGTACACTTAAAAACTACTTATATTCTATATGTATTTCTATTTGCATATTTTTTTCTATTTCTATTCGATTTTGTTCAATTTCTCAAATTGCCATATGTATGCACATAGTGGTGTAACCGGATCCTCTTTTAACGCCATTTCTATTCTTCTATTCATCTGGTCTCTTTTTCCATCGCCCAATCACTTTTCGAGCTCATTCGATATTTATTTTTTAATTTTTTCTTTGATTTACTCAAATATACATATTTAGATCAGGTTTTCTACTTCTTTTCCGCAGATCGTACACTTATTGCCACTAAAGCCTTTGTTGCCTTCTTTCCCCACATTCCCGCATCGAAGTCTTTCCCATTTTTCCTTCATTCCTGATGTTATGATTCCATCTTCCCAGTACTTTTCTGATTCTACTGTTTGTTTTTTATTTTCGTATTGTACACAATACATGGATTTTTCAATTTTGTTCCAGTCCTGCAGAATTTCCTGGACTGTACTTGTTTGTTTCCCCTTTCTATGATTTTATTCAATTTCCTTGTCGGATATTGATGACTTAATAAATAAATATTTTCCGAGATAAATAAATGGTCACCTTATTTTTCGAACAAACCTCGTACAATGATTAATTAAAGTGCATCGGTACTTTTATAAATACCTCGGTAATAACCGAGAGGTATCAACGATAGCTGAAGACATATCAGCACTCGTTACACGCGCTCATTTGCCGGCGGTCGATCTACAGATCAAACGCATTTACAAAAAAAAAAAAAAACACAAAAAAAACGTTCGATCGCAGCTGCACATCGCGTGTTCTCGCAGTGTCGACGTCCAAATCGATTTACCTCGGGAACTCAATACACGACGGCGCTTAGTTCTGACGCGAATGAGCTCTTTTGCCGTCCGCGCGATGCGGCTGCGTTCGTCGATTCCCTTCGGAGACCACGAGCAGCTGTTAAGATCGCGCAGCGGCAGTTTCTCTCAATCTTTAACGTTGAGAAACACGAGAACTCGAAGATCGGAAATGAGATATAATACTTTACATTTTGCGCCTACATGGCTATGTTCGTATACAGGGTGTCCAAAAAAAATGAAAATTATATTTGAGGTTCTGACGGTAGGACTAGGGATGGTTCAAAACGATCAAATATGATCTTGAAGAACGTGTCACAGTAGAGATACAGATATTATATCCGTATTTTTTGGAAATTCCTGAAAAAAACTCCTAGGTAATATTTTAGATGTCACAGATGTATAACCGAATATTTTATGGCTGAATGTTACAGATAGATCGATTTAAACAATAACCAAATCGATGAAAACAATAACCATGTTGATTTATCGACATCGACCAACTGAGAAACTGAGAATTCATCATCGCCCAATCAATGGGTTTTGGTTGCACAACAATCGCGTTTAGTTCTTTCTAATTGACATTGTTCAGTTCTCCGAAATTTATTTTAGTAAATTCTTTGCACCGTTTTCATTTTCGTGATACCCGATCTTCACGATGGTATACGAGACTGTGCAGGTTTTTTTCACTTTCGAAAACCTGCTGTTGAAGCACTCGGTTCTTTAGAATCGTCCCTTGAGGATCCTTGTTACGAGGGAAACGCAAGGGTTTGTCCGGTTCGAAAAGTGGTGAAATATTATTTTTTTTGTTAATACCACAGCTATCCAAAATAAAGTTCTCACCATATTCACTATATTTTTTTGGGGTCACAGAGACTGAATGTTTCTTACGTTACCTTTTTCCATAACCTGAAATTCCTATAGAAAAGGCCCACGAAAAAATGTTGATCCGAAGTTCCGACCAGCATTTTTGTGTTTGGATTTGTTTGGGTTGTCTTTTCTGTGCTTGATATATGCTAGAAGTAAAATATAATTGTTACGTATATATTTTTGGGGTCGCCAATGCCGGATACCAAGTCCCCTAAATAACCCCATAATTATAGCCCAATCCTCGATTACCATAAAAACTGCCTTGATAGGAATGAACGGATTTCAAGTTTAGTTTTAGCGAGCCAAAACATACAGACCAAAACTCGGTCAAAAAATTCTTTTTTACACGCCTGTATAATTCTCGATTCAACAGTAAACGAGCCTTATGGGAATTGTCTAGGGTGAATTCCCGCGACAATATCATATAAGCTCTTCTCGTGTTTCGCCATGATTTTCAAGTTCTTCGAGGGTTCCTCAAATCGAGTTTGTTTTCTTTTTTAGTTGCACTAATTTCGTACGGCAATCAGAGCAAGAGGGTGAACTTCCTTCCTATCTGTTCGAATGCCCCCCCCCCCTTTTTCTCGCTACGTATGCTGTACGATTTCAGGGTCGCCAATGGTACACCCTAGCTATATAAATTCAACTTGTCCATCCACGCGAGTTGTCCGTCTCGTACGTCAGTGTTGAGGTTTTATATATCCTTGCCCGATTGGGCTCAACTAGCGCAATGGATAAATTGCCGCTATTCGGATTCTCCGCGGAGCGCAGTCTCGCTCCTTAATTCGTTTTATTATCTTTGGACTAAGCTTTTTTTATATTGATATTATTATTATTATTATTATTGTTATTATTATCATTATTATTTTTTTTTATTTTAACTACTTTATTCATCAACCGGCGCAAGCTGGAATCCTCAACGTGACGGCAAAGACACACGCGGACGGACGAGAATAATACGGCGTCCGAACGAGCCTCGAACAAACGCTCTGTCGTTACGTTCAATTTACCCTCGTTTCTCTATCTACATCTCTCTTTCCGTTCTCTCCCTATCTCTCTATCTATCTCTCTCTCTGTTTCTCTCTCTCTCTCTCTGTCTTTCTCTCTTTCTCTCTCCCTACGATACGCATTGAGATCAACAATGTCGAGTCCGAAAGAGATTGAAAGCACCGTACTATCTCGCCCTTAAATCCCCGCGATCTCCGTTCGAAAGTTGGGATGAATTAAAAGATCCATTCGACAAAATGATTGTTCGTTTGGGTTAGTTTGGTTCAACGGATCGGGATACAGCGATTACCTGAAAATCGAAGTTATCTGAGACAATTGATTTTCAAGGAGTGAGTGGAATTATTGAAAAATTGGATGGGGATACATTTTGTATGGACACTAATGCAATTACGTGTTTTATGTAACCGACAGATATTAGTAATTAAAGACTTTACAAATAATCCCATGAAAGACTTCAACGGGGCTCAGCTGGAGTATCCACTTGACTTTGGCCATTCGGTTTATTTGAATGGAAATACGATTTTTTTGTTTATTGAAATAAATATTATTCACTAGGATTTGACCTTGTTTGATATCGTCCTTCAATGAGGAATGAAAGACTGTTTTTCTTTTCTTTTCGTGTTTTCGACAAATGAGAGACAAAAGATTATTTGTTTGGGTTTTCTACTTGACTTGTCGAAGTATCTACTTGACTTTGGCAATCCGGTTTATTTGAAGCGAAATACGATTTTTTTGTTTACTAAAATAAGTAATATTGACTAGGATTTGACCTTGTTTGGTATCGTCCTTCAATGAAGGACAAAAGGATGTTCTATTTTCTCTTCGTGCTTTTGGTAAATAGTGACTGCATTCTGCGCTCCCTGAATCACCCATTAATTTCTTCTTCGATTTGCGTTGTCTCAATAGAATAATTTTCCAAATTGTTCAAGGTCGATATTTCCTCCCCCCCTTCCTCTCAATATTTTCTCCAGTAATTCGACTTCGCAAAGAAAAATCATTTGGCAGATAAAATTATTTTCTTAAGTTACGTTTGAGCAATGTTCGCATAGAAAAGGCGTTTCTACGGTACTTTTGGAGCACAGTCTGAAGACCCTTTTCTGGCGCCAGCAATGGTCGTAAATGAGAGAGAGAGAAAGAAGATTCTCCGAGCATTACGCTTGAAACAATGTTATCGAATGAGCGTGACCGGGTCGCGATAAGCTTCGAGCGCATCTGTAAGAGCGTTCTGACGATTGTGCCATTGTAAAGCGGGTCGATTCGAGCAGTTGAAAATCGCCACATATAGCAGAGTGTAACCGAACTAAAACGGGGAATTTCAATAGATAATGATAGCTCCAGCGAGCAAGACCGATACGAGGAAAAAAAACAAAACAAAATTGCGATTGACAATGAACGCCCATTGTTTTCACGTTGAAGAAAAGAAAAGGGAAAATAAAAATTCAAGATGAAGCTAAACACCGTTTGTTTCAATTGGTCCGAGAGACAAGCGAATTCTACCAATTGATAGGCCAACATCGATAATTGCAAAATCATCACTTCTAGTTACCGTTCGACGCTAATTGATTGACGGTATATATGGTTTCTTAATCGGGCGATGCACCGACGATGATTCACGAGCTGCAACTTTGGCGCGAACGATCGTGCGAAAAATAACAAAACATAATGAACCCAATGGCAGCGCGAAACGTCGTTTTTTCCTCAGCAGAAGTCAACGAGCACTTAATGACGTATTTGCATTCGTTGTCTGTCTCTTTTCTACTCTGCTGTTTTTTTTTTCATTCTTCGTACATTTTTGCATGCTTTTACTGTTATTTTCTGTTCATTGCTTCTATTTCTACTCCAGACTTGATTTTTCGTAATTTTCCGATCTTCGGACACACCGCGGGAGTAAGTCAGTCTACAACTGAGCGATCATCTGCCCACATTTATTTATTCATGAAATATTAATAATTTGATTGATTTATTAATAATAATTATATAGTTATAAGCAATTTTGAGAAAGGCCCTTAAACTTACAAGGTTGCATAAAAATATTAATTATTTTGTTGAACTACTGATAATTATTATATAATTATAAACAATTTTCCGAAAGTCCTTTAAACGTACGACGTTGCATAAAAATATGAATAATTTAATTAAATGACTCATAATAATTATATAATTATATACAATCTTGTTAAAGACCCTCAAACATGAGTTGAACGGAATCCTAGCTTTTGTGCGTTCAGTATAAAGATCGAACAAACCCGAAAAACAAAATTAACTTTTATTTAAATGGTTAACACTCGCGAAAAATAGAAACGGCATTTTTTTAATACGTTATTTAAATGATAAAAAAAAGAATTTCAATATTTTTCTATTTTTCGCAGAAAAATGATATCGTTACAATTATTAGCTAATTAATAAGTACGTTACGAAGAGAAACGTCGTTCAAGACTAAATCTGAATAAGTTTCACCACAAATGTCACTTATTGAAAAAAAAAACGCGTTTACAGTTTTACCGTTAATACGATCTTTGTTGGCCTTGAGTTTACCTTCGATCGGTGATACCTGTATCTCCAGTTGGAATTTCCCCTTCAATTTAAGTCACCTCAAACCACGAACGTTTTTTTTTATATTTTTTATTTTGCGGTAGCGTAACCCCTTAATAAGCAGCATCGTTGCTTGGTCAACGCCGCCTGTCTGTATTTCGTTTCACCACTCATTCCCATTTTCAATTGACAGCCAATGGACATTCAAGTCGCTGACATTTTTTTTCCTTTTTTTCTTCATTTAAGTCGTTACTTTTTATATCGATGGAGAGTGAGAGGGTGGCCGAAAATAAATCCGCTATATCGAGAATGCCTCACGAAATAGGAAACGTGGACTATTTATAGCGGGAATGTGATAAGCTTGATGGAGATATTACAATGCTCGTGAGCCTGTTTCCGCTGTACTTTACATTGGGTTCCATTGGGTGCATCCTCCCCTTAACTTTAATCCTACAGGATACGCGATATATATACGTATATGTAAAACGCAGGTATCATCTTTCGCTCTCTCTGGCCTCTCGTTCCAGACGAAGAAGCCACGTCACATAAATTATAATACACGGTGAAGTGCACTACGTACAACGTACATTCATAATAGCCCTCGAGCATGAGAGTCATGGTCATCGTCGTGACGCTCAACGAGAAAAGAAAGCACGAAAAATAAAAAAACAAAAATACAACAGAAATATATCGAAGCCGTGTCGTCGGTTGGTCCGTTTCATTTGGTCGTTACGCAATAATCCCGGCAATAAACACTCATCGCAAAAAATACGAACGTATCTGAATTACGTTGTCAATGTTTTCATTATCGGGCTACCACCACTTAGCAACCCAAAAAACTGCGAAATTACCTCTTTTTGTTCTGGAATACGGTTGCTGAAGAAAAAAATGTTTTTTCTTCATCTCATTAGTATATATTTATTGAAACCGTTTGGGTAAAAAGGACATTGCGAAAAAATACAGAAAAACAACGAAAATTTGGGTATTGATGTGATATTTCGAGAACAACTTGATGGATTGTTTATTAACTGTAATGGAGATGTGGTAGCGAAAGTTTAATGGTCATTGACGTTTGTTGAATTTACAAATCTTTTTTTATATAACACAGCAGTAATTCATTGAACCTTGACCATACGAAATATACGAAAAAGTCGTTGTTTTTACGTAACAATGAAAAAATGAGGATCGATTTTGAAAAAAATGACATCATCGAAGAGCTGTTGAAGGTTCGTCATCGTAAATCGCGTAAATGTGGATACAATGCATCAAGCGATTCTCGAAATATCGCGTTCATTGTCAAACGTTGCAAAAATAATTTAACATCCACCGACAGTCATGTTTATTTTACGATTTTTTGTGACACTTCATATTTGTTAAACATTTGTTTACCAAAAAAAGATTCTCTCTTTGGTTATTCTGTTCGATTCTCTCGGTAAACAAACCCTCTTTAAAAATGTACCACTATCAACGATTATGTAAATTTGAAAAAAAATAGTTTAACGATTTCAGTATTGATGTATGTTATATTTATCTTTAATGCTTGCAGGCCTGCGCTCCGAGATACGTTTTCTTCGGCGTTGGACCCGGCTACAACGTCATGAACGACAGTCACGGTTTAGCTTTTGGCAATCAGAGAGATCCAGTTGGTACATGCTTCGTAACGAATACCTCGACCGTACGAGAATTTGCACCGTGTCGAACGAGTAAGTGCTTCATTACTATGACTCTTGCTCTTTTTTGTTCTTACCAAATAAAAAAAAAGAACGTATTCTCGCTGAACTTGATGAAATTTCGTTTCGTAAAGTAAGAGTGAGAGAGATGATGATGATGACAGTAATAAATTTATTATGCCCCAGTATACATTTGGAGCAATTTCGGCCAATAATGGATAATAGTTATAGTAACATCAGCAAAATACCAATAAAAACAATAAAAATATAGAGTTTATACAATAAGTATAATAACAATAAAAATCAAATATAATGATAATAACTATTATTATATTAATATAATATTATAGATTATATTATAATTCGAAAGAAAGAAATGTTAACAACAACTATAATAATAATAATAATAATAATAATAATAATAATAATAACTAGAATACAAATAAAATGAGAATAAAAATAAAAATAAGGGTTCGATACAATAATGGAGGAACATAAGAAATAAAATAATATAATAATAATAACAAAAAGGGAGGGGCGGAGGAAAGTGTCTGGAAAAGAGCCGTGTCATTGGGCCGTCTGGCTATTCTCAGTCTTGACCAAATTGTAAAGGTTTCGTGCCCTCAACACCAGACAGAAATATCCCGGATGACGTAAACAATCGCCTGAGAACTTTGGAGCCAAAAGGACTGGTTGCACGTCCCAAATGCCTTTTCCAAACGCATGACTCCACCATACACATTTTGGAAAACGTTCGTTCTTCTTTTTCCCTTGTTTCTCCAAAAAAAGTCCACGTACTCGAGGACTCGATTATTTGCCTCCGATCCTTTTAGCCACATGTGTGGCTATGTTTTTCTCATCGAAGTGTGCTTTTTCAAGACAAAACCAAGCCAAACCAGAAATACAATATTTTGTAAGAGGATACTTTTTGCTGTTACCAAAATACGAGGTCCAGGAAGTTCGGGGATCCTAGTTAGACGTGGAGAACTGCAATCTCGTATTCTCCAAGAAAGCAAAGGGAATTACTCGCAACCAAAAATAGCCACGGTTTTTTGACACTGTTACAATAGCGTTCAACGTCTTTTTTTGGAATCGTATTTTGTTGTACTAATATTGAATAGCTTTAGTTTTTCTTTTATTATTTATACTTTCATCGTTTATTTGTTCTGCTAACAATGAGCAAACAATTTGTTCATAAAATCGATCTGAGTTTTGCAGACAAAATTAATTTCTATATTTTTCTCCATAAAAAGGAACAATTTAGACTGGTTTTGTTTTATGCTTGCTATTAAAATATTAATCAAATATTGATCAGATTTTACCGATATCGACGATTCTATAATTTTTTACTGCGCAGACTTACTTGTCCGTTTATAATTTTTTGGATATTAGAAAAGATTACTTTGCCACACTCTAATTTTTACTTGATATATCAATCTATTTTTAATCAACTAATTCAGATTGTTTATTATAATTTTAATGATTTAATTGTAATTATTTTATCCGATATTTATATGAATCCGTTATGAATACAAATTCATCAAGTTATTCGATGTTGCACGAATTTGTTTATATTGCGAATGATACGACTTTTTTTCTACATTTCAGCATGAAAAAAATGTAAAATACTTTATTCTCGAAAAAAATGAATTTTTTTTTGTTTCCATCACAAATAGGTTGAAAAATCTTATAGATTATATTATCATTTAAATGATTTATCATTTTTCCGTTGTAAAAAATTATAAAACAATTTTCGAATAAATCCGAAAAAGATTGGATAAAAGTGTAGATTTGCCAAAAACGCGTTACGTCATTCGTGACCCGTGTTACTAGTTTTAGAAGCTTTTGTCATGACAGCGAATAACAGACGTGTTATTCTTAAAGAATATTGAAACTTTCAGTACTCAGCTTTTCGCCATTCATAATAATTTATTTATAAACTTTTTAATAAAAATAATGATGGACGGCAGATAGAAATATAATGTTCATTCTATTTCTATTTGCATTGGGTGAAAATGTTTTCTCGGAGAATTGAAGTAATTAGTTTCCACGGTATCTTTCGAAATACGTACGAATGTATCGAACCGCAGTCTCTTATCGTGCGGAAATATGCATCTCCGTCTTTGAAAGTCCAACGGCCAATTTATCATTTTAGAAAGCATTTTTACCCTCTCCCTACGTTCTGGGTCGATAATCTGCCGTCTGAAACCCCGTTAGATAATTTCGTTGATCGCCCTCGCTCCCTCGTTTTCCATTATCACTCTCGTACACTTATCGTCCCCGGGTTAACGAGATATCCATTTTTCTGTGAGCGAGTTTTTCATCCGTCTTCTTTTTCACGAACCATTTGAGAGAGGTTAGTTTGCGTGTCTGCTGCTGCGTCGTCACGTTTGAATTCCGAAGCCATGACAAATACTCGCCTCTTCTGGAATATTACATTTCACTTTTTTTTCGGGATTGCTTCGCTCTGTTCGTCCAAGTAAAAAAAACTACCGAAGCTCGACGCATTTATTACAAGATTGAAAAAGCTGAGAATATTTTTTTTTCTTTGCGATCTATTAGGTTTGGGTATAAGTTCGTAGCGTTTTTATGTTTTCTTTTGTTTTACAACGATTTTTGTTTGCTCTTCGACAAAGCGTATAATATTTGTTCCATAGAAGTCTTTCCGCTCTACGCAACTACGCTAATCGTCTTTTTAAGTAATTTACTTTGTCATTCCTTTCGAGGCTCGGAAATGAATATCCAGGAGAAAAAAAGTTACATTTTCAACACCTGTTTTTCGCATTTTCGACAACGTTTTCGACGTTGCAAATGTCCCGGGCTGGTTCAGCAGCTTTTTCTCGATGAAAAGCGAAGAAGAGTAGGTGTCGAAAATGTTGCTTCTGATATTCCATTTTCACGTCTCGGAAGAAGTACAAAATTTAATTACTCAAAAATACGATTAGCACAGTTTTGTAGAGCGGAGAGAGTTCTATCCAATGAATATTAGCACTTTCTCAAAGAGCAAAAAAATCGTTGTGAATCCAAAGAAAATACAAAAACGCTACAAACTTATACCCCAACCTAATATATATCTTGCGTGTTAATTATTCAATGGAAAAAACGTCAATCAGTTCCGTGAAACTAGAATCATCTTGAAATGTACGTGACCGGCCTATTTCTTTTTTCGTTTACAGAAGTGTAAAACCAATCGTGCGTTCCTCAAGTCCCCTTGGGAGACGCTTTCGCACAGTGCTTGGGATACTTATAGTTCGCACAGTACTTCAGGATACTTATACCGCGTATTAAGTATCTATAGGTCGCTTCGAAAATACATGCTCACAAGGAGAAATGAGAGGTCCCGTTTCAATCCAAATTGCGCCAATCTTCTACGTTGTATTTTACAATTTTAGACAACTGGAAAATCAAACCCAAACAAACAAAAATGAAAATACCTACTTTATTTATCGAAAAAACGTAATTGTTTTTTACGAATTTTAAACACATTCAAACATTTTAGATGTAACATTTGTATTCAAATAATTAGTTTTTTCTTTGTTGGAAAAAATTGAAAAATAATTTTTGCGTAAATCCAAAAAAGATTCTAAAATCCTATAAAATATAATTAAATAATTTCTTCCTTGGGAATAATTTTTTTTTTAATTTCCGACAAAATGAACAAAAAAGCGCAACTGAAAAATAAATGAATTCATTGAAAGCAAAAAATGTTGAAAAGATACGAAAATTAAAGCGTACTATGATGTTTTTTTGCGAAAAGTATAAAAGTTCATTGATCGTGTACGAGGGTGATAGGTCTTCAAATGAGACTTCAAGATTATTCTTCCGGACTTCACTTCACGAATCACCCTGTATTCAATATGTATACGCGTATACTCGATGGCTCGCAAACTTTAAAGTGCACGAATCGTCGAGAGTTTTATCCGCGTTGTCGAGTCAAGTGCTCGTCACAGTTCTCCCATCGTGTTGTACGTATATCTGCACTTTTATTTTCCGGATGCAAATAACATCCGGTAGCTCGGTACGCTTTTCGTTTCGTCTTTTTTTTTTTTTTGTTATCTTTCGTTCCAACCCCTCCAACGCACTTTCCTGGCGATTAATAGTCCCGCACATGCGTCGTTCGCACGCGCGACGAGAATGGAACATTCGGCATAAACCGTACGGAGAGTAAGAGGAAAAAGGAAAGGATCTCTCCCGTTGTGCACGTGCTCAACGGTCCGGTCTTCAAAAAGTAAGAGGAGAGAGTTTCCGGTCGAGAGCACGGTGGGACACTCGGCCTGTCGTTAAAACGTATAAGCGGTCTCACTCCTTTTTTTTTTTACTTCCTCTCTCCTCCCCCTCTCACTGTCACTGTCTCGACACTTGTCTCTAGGCACTCGGAAACTCCCTTCGTCCCTTTTTAAAATGCCCCAGGATATAAAACGTGTACACAAAAAAGAAAAGAATGGATACGTCAGAAGAAAGTCGAGGAAAAAAATTGCGACACGAGATTCTTTCTTGTCAGACAGATTTCTGCATTCGAATGAGCCGGGGATGAAAGGAAGAAAAAAAAGAACTTGGAAACTGGCATGGACCGACTCTTGTATTTCCCTCGTAGATTTTGACACACTCTCCTCTTCAATTGAACCTCTTTCTATGGCGTTAATTTTCCAATCCTCAAGGGTTGATAGGACTAACAGGCAGTTCTATCAACCCTTGAGGATTGAATTGTTACCGTATATAAATCATTTAAAACTTGAGCACGTCGGTATCATAAGTATCTATCGCGTTTGAGAAAAATACGTCGTACTGTTCGATTCTAATTTTATTTTATTTGACCACTCTCGAATCTCTTCGAATCCACGTCGATCGTCAAAGTAAAATATAAGAAATAAAAGGAAATTACTCTCATTTTTACGCTAAGGAAGCTATGATTCAATTTAAAAATATCAAGTGTCTTTTTTTCTAATTTGAGGGCAAACACACACAATTTGAAATGTTTAAACAAAGAAAAAAGCCATGAAGTTTGAAGTTAACAAATGTGCTTGTTTCGTCTCGTTTGCAGGACGTATATTTGACGATAATTGAATAATCGCTCCATCAAAGTAATTCATCTAATTTGCATCGACACTAATGTTACAAATGGATAAAGATTATTTATGACTGTTCGTAGGGGTGTTCCGGAATTACTGATGTGATTACAAGACTTTCTCCGAAAGCTTTGAGCACAAACCATTGAAATGACTTTTCACTCTATCGACTACGAGTACAGAATGGCGTATTTCAGTCTTTGAAAGAAATCATTCCTTAAGGGATTTGCAAGTATTTCAATAGAAGTTTCGAGATCCTCGAGGGCAAAATCGCTGTCAAAGGCTAGTCTTGAGATCATTTATCCACGTACCGCGCCATCTGCGATGTATACAAACGCGAAAGAGTTTCGAGGGCTACTTTTCGTACAACCTACAATCGCTCATCTCCCAAGAACACGTGACTCTTGTTGCTCATCGTATATAATTACGGGAACACGTCTTCCCGCGGATAACACAAACATTGGAACTGGAGAACGCCGCATGGAGAGTGGAAAAAATATCCAGCAGGGGATAAAAAGGGAGCGTCGGAAGGAGGGAGTGGGGGGGGGGGGGGAGAGACCGTAAGAAATAGAGAGTGAGAGAAAAGGAGAGAGAAACAGAAAGAAAGATCAACGAGAGACTAACCCTAATTGGGAACATCTATAAATATACGTAATTTGCAGATTCATAGGGCGTGCAATAGTAAACGCGTCTTTTGGTGACTCTTCCCGCGCAGGAAGGTGGGAAGGGTCATAAATATATTGAAAGTTCAGAGGGTGTACCGATGAAAATTGCAGAACCTGCAGCGCGTGAGAATTCTTGAGACACGACCAGTCAGCTCGCAGATAGCCGAGCAGTCAACCGGCGGGAAACATATATTGTATTAAAGACTGCAAGTTCGGGATATTTCTTGCAGCGAGTTCGAGCTTATCGTTCGCGGTTTTTTAAAAGCATAAGCGTTTAAAAAAACTATTCAAATTTTGCAGGATACGTATATTTTTCGATTTTCCAGTTACTTCGAAAAAAAAAAACTGGAAGCTAATAAAATCTTTTCCCTCAAGATAACATCATTCTTTATGACACAAATAATTGATAAATCGTAAAAAAAACATTCAGAGGTCATTTTCAGGAAAACTAGGTCACTAGACTATATTATTATCCTATTTTGTATTATTTCAGCATAAATTAAACTCCTAAAAATATATATATTTCTTTATTATATATCTTTTATTTATTAATGTAAGATAATAATCATAATAATTTTTATTTTATTACTTTTATTATTATTGTATTTAAAAAGTGAAAATCATTTTATTTCATTACATTAATTACAATCATTAATTAAAAAGATATATATATATATATATATATATTAATTGTTTACAGATCGATAAAAAAAGTCAAGCAATCAAAGTCAATATCGCAATCGTTTTTTTCTTATAAGTAATACCAGTGCGTTTGGGTTTGTTCGAGTTGCCATGAGAATAATCATTTTTTCGTTTCAACTTCACCGGTATTTTTTATTATATTTTTCATACACACACATACGCACAAACGAATGCTATTGTACACAAGAAAGTACAGTGCCACCCGGAATTAAACAATTTGTGAAAAGAAGAGTAGGGGAAGAAATATTTCTCGAGATACGTACACCGAGAGTATTTCTTATGTCAGAGGATCTCGGAGATCGCGACGTCCAACGGCGAACCGGCTGAATTTCTCGGAGGGCAAGAGAGTGCCGTTTCATTCCGCGTATTATCGCGTTCGTTTCGCGAGTACCCATCACCACCGACGATTCTTACATCCGAATCGTTTTTCTCCGATTTTTTGTTTACCCAGCGTCTTTGACGCGCTGATTTCAACTGCTGAACGCATACCGTTCACCGTTGGTCCTTTTTTGGGAACGCGGAAACTCTTCGCGTGGCTTGATGGAGTGCGCGCGTTGGTGCGCTCAACGATTATCAACGCTTGCGGGATACGCGCTCGATGAGACGAGAACGCCTTCGGGGTTTTAGGGAGTCAGATCCAAGTGCAATTACGAGGTGATGACGGATGCAGCAGTGTCATCCGTCACTGAAACGTCACCCAGACTGTTGACGATTAAAAGTGTCGTCACAAAATTTGTACGCGAGTGGAAACATACTTCCTTTTTTTTAGGATATAAAAACAGAATCCAACGAAGAAAGCGTGTAATTTGCTAAATTTAGAAAATAGGTCTCGCATCTCCAAGTGCCGAGCGAATTGCGAACGCTTGCGGGAAATCCATTAGCAATCTCTATCTTTCGTTTTTTTCCTCTTTCTCTTTCCCTCTCTCTCTCTCTTTCTTTCTCATAGTTATCATATTTTAACAATTACTTTTACTACATTTTTCATTATTATTATCATTATTCTACTACTATTGTCATTCTTATTATAATTATTATTATTCTACCTTTTTTTTATCGTGGTGAGAAAAACGGAAAATCCGTTACAGGCCATGGACGCCGAACACATTTAAATAATTATTTTTATCACATTTTTACTTATTATTATTATTATTATCATTATTCTCCTTTTTTCTTTTTTTTTTATCGTGGAGAAAAAAAGAGAAAATCCGTTACAGGCCATAGAAGCCTAACACATTTAAATAATTATTTTTACCACATTTTTCATTAATATTATTATTATTATTATTATTATTATTAATTATATATTTTTTCCTTTTTTATATTTTGCATTGTTTATTTTGTTATTATTCAAATTATGTTACACTAATTTATTTGGTCTAATGGTATACCAAGGCATGAAATATATCATCATCATCATCATCATCATAATCATCATCGTTTTTTCTTTTCCGCATCTCGTTTCCCATTTCTCTTTCTCGTCTCCCTCACTGATTGTTGAGTAAACGTCGTGTAATCTTCGATATACGCATTTGCGATCACTGCTCGAGCCCGACACGCATTTCGATTACTGGCTCGATCAGGGCCGTCAAGTTCGTCGATCTTGAACGAGTTCTCGACAAAACGTACGCCGAAATGAATCGACGATAAACGAAAAATTAAGAGTGCATCGAGAGGCCGGATAAGAAAGAACCAAAAGTCGAACGAGAACGCCGACGCTCGGGGCCAATTAACACTTGATCCTACTTGAATTATGATCGCGTTGCCGATCAGTTAGATGGCTCGAACGCTCGTAAAAGCCGCTTGATAAAAGATTCTAATTCTAAAAATGATACGATCCTCAGCGCTGCAGTATGCATCGATGAACTTTCCATCAGAGACTCGTAAAATAGACAACACAATCGATTACGATATCACCAATCGCTCAAAGATTCGAAGCCGACAAGCTGAGGCAATACTTCGATAAACAAATGATAATATCTACATTTTTCATCTTGTGTTATAATAGACGAGTAAAATGTCCACTTTTTGTCGTTTTTTTTTTTGGACTTCCATCACTCGTCCGATGAAAGTCGAAAAAAGAAAACCCAAACAAACTCACAAATTTTAAGCATCCAAAAATGGAAATTGAAAAATATCGACTTCGTTTTCAATTTTAATTCAATTTTGTGTCAGTTGCATTCGAGCATTTGAGACAAGTGAAACTCAAATTTTTGTTCAACATTTTTTTATGTATATCGAGAGTGTATTTATTATCGAATTAATGTAATTATGATAATATATTTTTTATCTTTTAGCTTTTTATTAGTTTTTATTATCATAAAAACATAATCTCATAAAAAGTTCACAACAATAGCCGTCGGAAGAAGAATCCTGCCTTAGTCCGTTTAATATATATTTTTAGGTTGCAACTGAGCCAATAATCATTGGGGTTGCATTAAAATTAATTTTTCTGTATTGGCCATGTTTTTTTCCAGAATTGCCATATTTGCACTGGAGGTTTATTTAGTTTTAGACGGTTCGTTACGTCAACGAGTAGAACAATGTCGTCTGCAAATAAAGGAAATGGATTTCAAAAGTAGGCAATTAACAAAATTCCAATAAATAATAAATGATCCAAATAAATTCAAAGGAATATGTACAAAAAATAAAAAGTCGATATTTTAAAAATTTCAAAGTGAAATTCTGCCTTAAAATCAATACGATTGAAACTGTTACAACGCAAACGGTTTAACGTACTACTGAGAAATAATAGGGAGGAAAAACGTATGAATGCATAATTTCATAATGATCGATCGATTTTTTTCGATCTCTGTAGAAATTTCTGATAAAAATTTTTTAACACTTTGAACGCGCCCACGCGCTAATACCAGGCCTATATTGCCAGACAATATACACACGCACGTGTATCCCGTATAGCGGTTCGGATATGATACAGTAGCTTCATTCATTCGGCGCGTAAAGCGGTTAACGGGAATGGATCTATTACGAGTCGTAACTCCGCGACTTTCTTGTCCACTTCCTTAGATACAATTCATTCAATAGTCTAGACCATTTGTCTATGATAGATATTGTTCGCACATGCACAGAATATTTTAGTCCGGTGAAACGATACTTTGGAAAGGCATTACGCAACGTTGCAATCAATGCACCAATGCGGGATTTGTAAGAGGGCGCAGCCCCCCCCCCCCTCCCCCGTCCGATGATCAGAATAATAGTTTCCCACGGATTTCCTAAACGGCTCTTCAGAATTCCACCAAATTTAACTGGATAATGTCAAATTGATAGACGAACGGTTGTCGTCTCCCAAAATTTCTCAAATCGCAAAAAAAATTACAGATTCTATTACTATGCGGGCGGCGGTGGAAGCGAGAAGAGTGTATTTGGGTTTGTTTAGGTTTTGTCTAATGTCACGACTTGGACGGGAGAAGAGTCGCGTGGTCATATTGAAAACACACATTTTGGTACCTCAATCATAAGATTTCATCACATATTCATGGAAATCGGTGGGAAACCGCATCGTACTTTTTCAGCCATAATAATTGCTAATTTAAATATAAATTATCACTTGGAATTGTTTATTTTTCACTTTCAATAATAATTGCAGTCGACGATATTGGAGATGGCCAAACCAGATTCTGTTGTAGCAATCCCTGTTGGGATACCACAATAACGGCTTTTAAGGAGTTTCCTTATCAGTGAACCCTAAAACAAACCTTTTACGAGGGATGATCTATCAATTTTCCGCAAGGCAGGAAGAGGATTCTACCCATTGACGAGTAAAGAGTCGTATAACCTGGAGCCGAACTTCTATCACTGTGAACTTTTATCAGTCTCTCGTGTATCTTTTTTCTCAAAAAATCGTCCAAAAGCTTTAAATAAAAAAAAAGATACTGAACGCCTTCTGGAATATTCAATTCCATATGCGACCCTCGTTACCCCGCTCTTTCAGTTGATAATTATACGCGATAATCATTCTAAGAAATATTGCTAGAATCCACGTCATTTTATTTTTGCGCGCTGAATTTATTGATAGCTTTGATAAAAAAATAAAACTTTGAGAAAAAACGGCTTCTTTTCAATTTCCTCGTTCGATTATCTAACTTGATACCTATATGTAACAATGTGTAATAATACGTACATGAATAAGTACATGAATGCGCGCGTAGGGCGCGGAGCGTCGGATAGCCGTCTGATGCGTCTCGATGCGGCCATCGCCCTCTATATGTATACGAACGTATTAACGCTGATAATTAATCCTCAAGAGCGTGAGGCTAATTATCCATGTGTTTTAGTACGCGCCGCTTATGTACTCGCCGTTTTCGCACCGAAATTCGTACTATCATGAAATATTATGGAGCATTATTATATCGAATAATCATTCGGTACAGAATCATTTTTCAATTTACGTTACTGTCGATAATAAAAAATGGCAATATTCATATCGAATCCGTTTCGAATTCTGAGTACCAAGCAACTTATGCCATTCTGGATACTTATAATAGCATAAAAAAAGGTTCGTTTAACTCCCACGTTGAATAACATTGGTGCCGAACGGTACTTGGATGGGTGAACGCTCGAACAAGGGTTTGGGTTTCGAATTCCGAGAGAGAAACAGTGCTCTTCAATTCTGCACAGCAATGCAATGTTTTTTTTAAAACATCATTATGCATACGATAAAAACCCATTTTTTTCATTTTTCGTACTTCGTGTTTTTATTCAAAATTGTTTTTTTTTTATTAGTTTCTAAATTGTTATATATAAATTTAAAAAATGTTATGATTTTCGAAGGTTCACTGCTTTCGAACAAAATTTGGGAGAAATGTTTTTCGTTGCAAGCCAACGGTGCGAACGTCAGGTTGATATTAGAAATAATTAATACCACGATTAATTTTCACACCGCGATAAATCTCACTACGATGTATGAATCACGATCCGTTGATTTCCCTCGACGTCTCTTTGTCTTCGCTGAGAGGCGTTGTTATTATTTATGAATTCTAATTAATAGTAATTCAATCCAGTTAAAGTCCGACGAGATTTATGACTCGGGGTATCCCGAGGGTAGTGAATGGTGGTGATGAGTTGAGGAGGGAGGTAAGAGGGTGGCACTGGTCATATAAATTTTTCGGTTTTACGTTTCGCATATTTGACGAGTGGGCGGCATAATCCTACATCGTTGTTCTTTCAAGTTCATGTACCTACTGGAACACATACGTATGCACTTATGTACGTACACTTTGTTGCACATTAGCCGGCTGTACTACTGAAATATCATACGCGAAGAGCTTACGTTCGCAAAACGCTCTTTACGCTGCGATGAGCTCGAATGTTAAAAAAACTGCTCTTGCCGAGCTCGTAAAGGCCAATGAACTCACTTTGAAACAAAGAACGCGAGACAAATGGGAAGTACAGACGTTATTTTTTTCCCCTAGCTTTTCTCACTGTTACAATGCTTTTAAGGGGTTAGGGTATTCTGGCAACCTGAAAATCAATGTTAAAAAAAGAAATAAACTTTGATGCATTATAATATTGAAAAGTAATTAAAAAATCGTGTAGACATTTTCGGTATTTAATAAAGTCTCGTGACAAATTAAAAAACAAAATATTAGTAATTAAAATAAATAATATCGTGGATGACTTTTGAATGTAAGGAGCTCAACGGTGCACCTGATTTAGGACGGTTGATCAGAAATAGAAAAAAATCAATTTTTTTTTTTCAGTTTTATCGTCGTAGTCATGAGTTTATCTTCAATCTGCGACTTTTGCACCATACGATTCTTCCACTTCGAATTTACGCAAGTAACCCGAAAATTAGGCTTATTAAGTACAAAAACATTTTGCAGGAAAAATAATTGTGAAGAATAATTTAAACATCGAGTACATATATATTCTCTATAGATAAAGTGGCACGTAAATAAAAAATAATGATAATTAAGGAATTCATAAAAAATGTCACGAAGACCTTTGGAACGCGGGGGATTCAACGGTGTACCTGATTTTGGACGGGTGATCAGAAATATAAAAAAAAAATAATTTTTTTCTTCAGTTTTATCGTCGCAATAATGAATTTACCTTCAATCTGCGATTCCTCCATCGTACATAGATTCTTCAATTGCAATTTGAATATATTCAACGGATAATCGATTTATTTAAATTTTCACCGGTCTAACCCCTTAAGCAATAAATACTTCGCTTTCGGTTAACTTTCGTGCGGGAAATGTCAAGCCAACGAGGGTGGAAGAACAAAGGAGCATTCGCGAGGATTGTGCTTCTTTCACGAATTCGTTCGTGAGTGTTGCACACTGGGTAACGTATACATACCAACTCGTATACACGGGCACTATTGCTGAGTACATTTGCACTGCGGAATAAAGCGTACGACGTGCACGACGGCCGAGTCGTCACCCGGACAGAATCGATCACGGATTAATGACGCGTGGCTTTTCGTGACGCGATTCCTAGCGATGCATGGACAATTCGAGTTTCTATATACCCGCTATCCTCGAAAGAGGCGGCTTATTTGTCGCCGTGCATACGTGTAATCGATCGTACGTAACCGTCACTTTCGAGATATCGCTGAGTGGATTGAGAGTTTTATCGAAGGATTATAACGGGCTAGATCAATCTTAATTATACATCATTTGATGCTGCTTATGTACATATGTACATAGGTAGCTTCAGATAATAAATAATCCGAGGTTTGTTCGATCAATAAAGTTGCGTTTTATTTTTCTCGAAAAATATTTATTTATTCATCAATATCTATTTTGTCCCATAATAAATATTCATTTCTTTACCCACGGCGTTCCGCTATAAGATTTTGAAAATCCTGTCTATGATCACGGTAATACCGAATGTTGAAATATTCCATTTTTATTCGACGTTTTCCTTCGTTTTTTTCTATTTTTTACTCCCGGTGTAATTGGTGAATCGCTCAAGATGGTAAATAATACGAGATCCCAAATACGAGGTTTCTTCGATCAATGAAGTTGCTTTTTATATTTCTCGAATAATATTTATTTATTCATCAATATCTGTTTTGTTCCGTAATAAACATTGATTTTTTTTCACGACGTTTCGCTATAAGATTTCAAAAATCCAATCTAATGTCACCGTAATATCCAACATTGGAAAATTCCATTCTTAATGGACGTATTCGTTCTTTTTTTTTTTAATTATTCCTCCTCGTGAAATTGGTAAGATTGTCCATGAGCGTAAATACTGCAAATACAGTGATTCGAAACTCTATAGGATGTAGCAAAAATCCGGGTTCGAATTTCGGACCAACTCATGCCAGCTATGACGACCGTCCGTAATATGAAAAGGTGCATGAGCGGACGCCCCGTCTTCGCGCTCGGTTTCGTTGAAGTTCAGATTTCGATCTCGTTAAACACCTGGCGAAAAGAGATCGCTGTAGCGAACGAGTTTATGGCCTTCCGTTGGAAGGCATTGCCGTTTGGTATTAGGGTTATCTGCAATCGGTATTTAAACTCATAAGCGAAAATGGGGGGGGGGGGGTGAGGATTTAGAAACAACGACCGTTGAAGATAGTTAGGTTTAGCTTTTTCGTCGATTTAATTGTCTTTAGTGATTATGGTTTTAGCAGAATGGTAATAAAAGGGCGTTTTTGTTTCAGAAAATTATGGATATCATAAACAAGGATCCTGTCAGGCTGGTTTTTCTGCAGCACTGTCAAGGGTAAGTGTAATTAACGAACAATAGATTTTTTGACGTTAGGTTCCGCGAGTAAACGAAAAAAGAATTATTGGATGCCATGAAATTTATTGAAAAAATAATTATTGTATGGAACGGAGGTTAACGAAAACATATTTATTGAATGGCATGGAAATTAATAATAAAATAATTATAGAAAAAAGAATACATTGAATGGAACAGAAATTACTGACAAAAATAATGAAAATAATTATGGAATGGAAATTACTGTATACAGCAACTTCTATTCCATAATTATTAATAAATTAGCGCGAGTAGACTAGGATTGATTTTAGAACGTACCCAAATAAAAGATTCGTCCAAAAGCATGACCTTGTAAAAATCGTGGTCCAAATTTTCTCTCACCTAAGTGATTTTTGTTCGATGTGCTTTTCCAACAATAGACAGTCATTGAGGACACTAGTAAGATAATAACCGATGTTTTTTTTTTGTAAAGCATTTTGACAGACGACTTTCACTGATTGCTCACGTTCCAACCTATTCTCCATCCATTTGTAGACAAAAATTCACGCGTACACCCTTTTGTCAAACATGCTTCTAAACTGAGTTTGGAAGCATTCAGCAACGCGAACGTTTGCTTATACTTCCGGGGTGAAAATTGATAAGAACGTTTTTATCTAGAATTAAGATAAATATAAAGGAAGAAAAGCTACGCGATAAATTATAGCAAGGACAAGTTCAAAAGCGTTCGGCGTTGTTTCGCCATCGAACAGTACCTTCCCCGCAGCGTCTTTTTCCCCCGTCTATGCCCTAACCCTTTCGCCACTCTTGAATTAATGCGGACTATCGAAAACGTTTGCGGGGCCTCTCTCGCAGCGTGTATGGAGGTTTTCGCACGCGCGTTAGCATCGGCGCACTAGTCGACATTTATAAACATACGATTGACTCTCCCAACAAATCCTTTAAGGAGGAACGACAGACGCGCGCCCGAGTGTTGCGTTCTCGTGTCGCTGCAAGAGTTAAGGCTTGTACGAACAAGCTTGAAGAGACCACGAAGTAAGAAAAGAAAGAGAGAAGGAAAGAGAAAAGTATATATTGGTGGTGTATCGACGCTCCGAATATGGCGAGAAACGCGAATTCCACCTTTATTCTCGAGCTCGCGCTGATCCCGCTCAAGTGTTAGCGGAATACGCTGTTATTCGCGTTAGCTATTCTGTACATGTGGAATCGTGAAATATACTCTGTGGTATAGGAAACTCACGAGCAATTCCCATTTTCGTACAACGCACTTCACAAATCGCCCTTTCAAATGCCACCTCATTTTTATCCTCAATGACATCCTATTTTATTGCCAACGAACAAAAATCAACGATTCGACAAATGAAAAGGAACACTTTGATGAACAAAGTTGAAGGCCTGTCTAAATTGGGCGTCTACAGTGATCCATCATTGACGAGTGAATCGAAAGTTGTATGAGGTTTGTTCAAAATGTATGGTGACGTTTTATTTTTCTCGAAAAATATTTATTCATTCATCGATATCTGTTTTGTCGCCTTCACAATAATCTTCCTCAGATGTAATACACTTTTGCCGGCCTTTTTTCCAATCCTCAAATAACTTCCGATATGCGCCTTTTGGTATAGTCGCGAGCTGTCCCAGCGATGCGGTCTTTATCTCCTCGATAGTCGTTTACGATTTACTTTTTGGTCAAAAACTCGTTTTCGATATCAAAAAATCGCCAAGCACACCAAAACAGGTCTAACCTTTATATCTATCAAAAACAAACGAAATATGCAAAATGGCTGATAACGTCAACATATATTGGGGTCATTTTTCTATATTGGTGTGTATCAATATAGCAAAAAAAAACAAATTGAAAAAACCCACGATATTTGAAATGTCACCTTATTTTTTGAACAAACTTCGTATAAACTCGGATGAATGCAGCCGGCTCTTGTTTCATGGCCTCCATATACGAAGCCAAGATATTTTGACCCAAGTAATATTAAGTGGGTCTGCAGTGGTCAGTTCGATTGCCGCCAAAGACTCAGTGGTACGATCCATGGACATTCACAGGCTGGGAGCTATCACTAGCCAATGTATAATTCAGAATCGTCTCTTCAATGTTAATGTATATCTATGCACACGCACACTTTTGCACCGGATGTTTAATGCATGTATCCCTCGTCTGAGATCGACCAAGACGCGGAGGACGGGGATCCACTGAAGCTCCGAGTTCTCGCCGTTCCACTTCGCAAGCATTCAATGTTAATCATCCTCGATAAAAGCACCCTCGAACTCTCCATCCCTTGCTTACCGAGTAGTGTATTGAAAGAGCCCCTGGTTCGTTGGAGAAAGCAAGAGGAAGATCAGTGGATCAATCAAAGAGCATCGAAACCTGATAAAATATGGTCATATCGCACAACCAGCTGTCACCTGAATTGAATCAAGACTGGTCACTTTGTTTGGTTCCAAATTCAAATTCTGATTTCCTCGAAATATCCATATTTCGATGGAAGAGAACAACTGGAAATCTGGCAAGTTTGAACAGGGACGGACGGATGTTTATTCTTCTTCGCATATCGTCGACCAAATTTTTTAATTGACTTCGAATTGACTTATTAAAATTGATTTTATAATTTTATTTTTACTTTATCAATTCCAAACATAAAATAGGCTGGTCACTTGGATGGTAGAGTGATATGAATGGCAAAGCTGAAAGCTGAGAACTTCGGTATCATAGTTTTTAAACTCTGATTACGTAAATTTTTGCGAAAATTAGTCGTTACGCTAAACATAACATAAAAATCGCAAGACTTTGTAGAAACATTTCTTCATTTTGATCACGGTCTCAACTGTTTGCGCAACTTACAGGTAAAAAAAAGAGAAATAGTCATTAGACGTTCCATGACTGTTCAGTAAGAACGTAGATGAAAACAAGCTTTTTCAAACTTTTTCCAACCCAAACAAACCCAAACAAATTAGCCAGAGCTGATTTTGATTGAAAAAAACATAAATTTATGTCAAATCAAAGATATTAGTTGCAGTTTTACCCCTTTGGATTTCGATTTCTCCAGGCAAATTCAATACCCACTTGGATGAAAAAACGTTGGCTGATGAATACCGCATTGCCTCGAAGACAAAATACGTATACGCCGGTACGAAAAGAGCCGTTGTTCCGCGACCCAAGTTTATTTCCACTAAATCTTGATGCACGGAGGTTCATAGATGTACGTGTGTACATGCAAAAGTGTACGTATAAGTATATGCAATGATATAAAGGAAAGATCGCAGCGATCGACGGAAAACACGTTTGACGATCGATCTGTCCCGATCGATCTCTACCGCGTGGCTTTACGTCTCTCTTTGAATTATCTAGCCAAGATCAGCTGGAAAATGGACGTCCAATGTCCCGGACTTGGATCACATTCGTTCGATCTTCCCTTCTTCTCTTGTCAACGATTCGTCCTCCTCCTCTGCCTACACCCTTCTCCCTATATATATATATGCATTCTGACCATCTGCCTATCATACAAATATTTTTCGAATTTGCTACGATTAATAAATGAAGGTTTCTACACTTTTGAAATTTTCTATCAAAATGAAAAATCACAGATCGCGAGCAGATAAAAGCGAGACTACTGGAGGGAGTAGATGTCCGAACGAAAAGAAAAAATAAAGTTCACCATATTTCCTTCATCCGTTATTTTCATCCTCCGGAAATCATTAAAATATATGAATCATTTTCTGGCAATTGTGCTTCTCTCACTCGTCTGTATTTCTGGGAGCATTTCAATCCAATTATCATCTTAGTTCAATGCGAAATTCATTTTTGATTTTCTTGTATCAAAATATCGAAACAAACAATGCATTCAAAAAAAGTCCACTGATTACTCCACAATTGTAGAATTTCTAACAAAATATTAAAAGAGTAATACTAATCACAATCAAAAAGGCCCTAATTATTTTAAAAAAGCAGAAATACGAGAGAAAATAACCAAAAAAACACAACGAAATTTCTCTGCCGTGATAGTGTTATCAACGTCCAAAAATCGAAGCCAATGAAAAAAAATAAAACTTCAATTCCTTGCAATCCTGAATTTGATCGAATCTCATGAAATCGCAACGTTCTCTCTGTCCATCCGCCTCCTCCTCCTTCTCCCCCCCCCCGCCTCCCGATTCGAGGAAACGTCTCTCTATGCCGTAATCCCGCCGTAATTTTATTCCCGATTTCAATCCATGCGAGTGAGTTTGCCCTCGCTCTTTGGAATAACAATGAATTTTCGTTGCCATGCAAAACCATATGTGCGCTATCTCTCTTATATTTATCAGGGAGGAGCGGGAGCTCACGCAGCGGTTTTCGCAGTCTTGTCCTGTCTATAAGCCTATCCCCGCGGAAGATCGCGTTTCGCGGGAGATTCAACGGTACCTACACAGGGGGAAGATCGCGATTCGTCCCGAGTGCATTTCATACGCGTCGACTTCAGGCTATTTTGCTATTTCTCTTTTATCTCGTTTGGCAAGAGAAAGAAACGTGAACGACGCTCTCTCGTATCAAAGTTATACGTTTATTTACGTTATACTCGGTCGCCGAATATATGTATAAGTCGATGTGGAATCAAGTGGTATCCTCGTCATATAAATTTCGTTCAACTACCCCCCACCCCCTCCCCCGTCCTCCCTCTCCTTCCGCCATTCCATCCCTCCGTCCCGGGACAAAACACAAATGCAGACGCGAGATTCTCTTGTACATATTTGGAGCGCGTTATATTTCAATCTTGCGGTTGGGGACATAGCTAAAAAGTCCTCTTTTCTTTTGACTCGATTGGGTGGTTGGGGGGCGAGGAAGGGGGGGGGGGGAAGATCTCGGCGCCAGGGTACACAATTCGTGTGGGTCGTGAGCGTTTCCCTTGTAGACATCGCGGAATGAACAGGGAACAACAGCGGTCGGAGCAACTGCAGTTGCATATACATATGCCCTGATTCCAGTCTACGTATGGGGGCCCATCTCTACACGTACAGGGTATTTCACATCGGGTGTGGTCATTCTTGGGGACGAGGGTCATCTTTCGTGTACCTCTTAATAGATGTTGCTTGCTAAACGATTAGCCTGCTAAATTGATCCTTTTTTCTTCAGTGTACGAGGCTTGGTCGAAAAGTGAGGTGACTGTTTATTTTTCGAGAAAAATGTTTGTTTATTTGGGAATATATATTTTGTTTTCTTTGAAGTTATTTTCAGTAGATATAATCCAGTTGTGCCAGATTTTTTCCAATTCTCGTAAGCACTTTTGATATAGGATTTTTGGTATGGTGAAAAATCGCCAAGCACTCCAAAATAGGTCTAACCTTTATGGATATCAAAAAGAAACTAATTATACAAAACAGTTGATAATGTCAACATATGTTTGGATATGTGTACCAACGTAAAAAAAAAAAATCGAGAATCGAATGTGCTTAACCCGAAAAATTGGAAAGTCTTCTTGTTTTTTTGAAGAATTCTCATAAAGGGTTATGAGCGTTTTTTATGGAAACAGTTTTTTAGTAAGAAGTACAAAAATTGTGGTTTTGTTGCATTGATGTCGGAGAGTTGTAACTGGTGTGCGTACCACACATTGTACAAATTCAGGTGGGGATAACATGTCACTTCATCCCATAGATGATAATTAATAGTAATGCTTCATTTTGATGATCCACTTTTATCAAGTAGCTCGTCAAAAGTCTCTACGACCCTGCAACCCTAATAATTACTGCAACGTTGAACCGAAAAACGTCGCTCATCAGCTTGCGTCACCGCGATGTCATCTACGGTTACCAGAGTCCTCGAATTCGCCTTCGGAAATCTGTTTGCACACTTACATTAAAAAGCCAGTTCCCTAGGGACTTCGAGAATGTTTAGAAATATTTTCGTATGCAAAACCTCACGAAGCGTCACATTTATTTGAGTTCGTATGTGCACAAAGAAAATGTAATTATCTTTAGTATCATTTGTCCAAGAAATCTTCATCGTATCAATCCCCCTCCCCCCTCCTGCCCCCAAAAAAAACCGTAATATTTTTTTCAACAACTCAAATAATAAAAGAGGCTCTCATCGTTCACTCGTATTTTCCTGCTTTCGCAAGTTGGTTGATGTCCCTCAGGTTCCTTCGAGGGTACAAGGTTTTTCCTCGAGGATAACACGACCCAGACATCATCAGCAACGAAATATAATGTCTGGCTGGAGTAGCCTGTATACTTCCGAACATCGCGGTGGTTGTAAAATCTCAAATGGCTATGTGCTTACGTGCACGTATATTTTCATGGATGTGTGTGTGTGTGTGTGTGTGTGTGTGTAATACGCGAATAAGAACTACATACAGGCGGATTGCAAAGAGCAAGGAGCGCGGTCACTGCATGCATTGTTCCAGTTGCAAATTTTTCTCTTGTAAGCAAACGCGAGAGATAGAGAAAGAGGGACCTCTCCGTAGGGGGTATCTTTCGTTGCGGACCTGCCTCATCTCCCATCCCTCTTGTCTCTCGTGTATTATTACTAACATGCGAGAACGACAGCGGCGAGCACGTGCACAATTCCCTTATATATATATACATATATATATATATATCCATATAGTATGATCCTTTACGTATATAACAGGATTATAGCATACAGATACACCTCCGCCATCATTCGCAAGGATAAACGTATATGTGAGAACACTGTCCCGTAAACGGTATGATGGTCGTTCGTTTTGTCGTTGCTGCCGTTTCAGGAAGGCTGCGCCACTGACAAAGAGATCATTTTTGTCCCCTCGCCGATCTAACGTTATACGTTTGTGGATTATACGTTATTGCCGTCGGATCGTTTTAGGATCGTGCATAATTCAAGCCGTCATCACCGTTCGCGGAATAATCTTACTCCTCAAGCCATTTTGACCGAATTTATTCGTCCTTCAGACGAATATGTACGAAGACATACGTTGATGGGAGATTTGACATTTTTTTTTCGGGGTACGTTGTGGCACTGTTTTGAAATTATTTCTTCGTGGTTAGTGTATCTTGAAGAATATTCGTCTGTGACAATCATAACCTTACTACGAGTATAATGGTATGTTTAACCTTAAAAAAAAGTTCTTTCGTTTCAACTGTTTCTACAGTGAAGTTTTTCTTTAATTTTAGTTTTTTGTGTATGTACTAGAAGTTTATTACAGACGTTTTTGAAAGCTGTCGGGGCATTAATGGACGAGCAAAATTATTTTCTTTTTTGTCTGATTCTTCCTAACCTATTTTCCAAACTTTCGATCGTCATCCAGGGAATTTACGTTAGTGTTCGACAGCTGATTTATTCGTTGTTAAATAGTGTACTTTATAACTATATCACAAGTGTAAAATACCTCCATGAAAGAATATACACAAAAGTGAAAAATGAATAAATTTTCTTCAGATCTAAACTATCAATTCTGTTCATGACTCTTTCAGCCATTCCATTTATGATAATTCCATTTCACGTTCACTCGTACGCAATTCCTGCAGCGAATTAAATACAATTAAAATTCACGTGAGTCCAGTTTGCCGCATCGAACTTTTGTTCAGCGGTCGATCATTTCCAAATCATACGTTTCATCTCCCGATTAACCCAAACATACCTGCAAATGAAAATCGTCATATTTATTTGAGTTCAAAGACGGAATGCTTTTCGTTACTCCATTTTCAGTTGAGCGACGACACGATCCTATAAGGACTGTCCCCGAAATCGAATCCTTACGTATACGTACAGAGTCGTGATACAAAAAATGTGTCTGCCGTCACTACATGTATTATAAACGATTTTGGCTCGACACAGTCGACTCTGGCGCCGGTACAGAAGTCACGCTCGATGCGCTCAACGACGTTGAAGCATACACACGCTCGTACACACACACATATATATATATATATATATATATATATATATATATATATATATATATTTATATAAAGTATACACGTATCGTATTAATACGAGACAGCCAGTAGAAGAGAGGGAGAAATAAAGATGGAGATAGAATGCTCCACACATACACATATCCTGATATTGTTATATCTCGGATGTGTTCTCTCGAATGCAAAGGTCCCTTCCATTGTTCGAGAGCCGTGCGAACCCTGCGGTGAGCTCGCGCCACGTATATACGTTTTCGTTCGTCCCTGGACTACCGTTGCACAAATAATATTTCTGTTTGACGATAAATAACTTGTGCGCGGGTTTGCAGTCGAGTCCGGGCGTTCCTTCGCTGTACATTGGTATAGATGTGTATAAGGAGGGAGAGAGAGAGAGCGAGAGAAAGAGAGAGAGAGAGAGAGGAAGGGGGAGATCGTGCATGCAGTCGTGATGGCGCGGGAGGGGGGCGAAAGAGACAATCGAGGATGTACATTTGGTGAATTGACTGCGGGACTACCGCAGAGAGTGTGTCTGGCCTGGCGCCATCCTAATCTACTGGCACGGCCTTTTGCCATTTTTCGCAGGTGCGCGCTCCCAAAGCCCAAAATCCTCGCGCGGCCCTTTCGTAACCAGTCACGAACGGTACCCCGTGTAACAAGGGACAAAAACGACACGAATCTGGTAGATTGTTTTTTTTTTTCGTACTTGAGGAAATATTTAGATGAAAGGGTTTAAGAGGTTACGAAGCGAAAAACATAGTTGTGGAACAATATTGATTTTCAAGGAAATTGAATTGTTAATAAATCACGCAGATATTTATTTATTATATATATTTTTTATTCTTTTTTTAAGCTACATAGTACTGTATTTGTAAAGGACACGGGCAAACTGGGGACCGTACTTTTATTATATATTATTCATAAATGAATAATCGTTTGGATATTTATATGTACATTAACAAAGTTTTGAACCAAAATTTATTGAAATATATTAATAATTAAATCAGTTATAAACAATCGTGTGAAGAAACTATAAACTCGTCCGGCTTTATCTATTCGATTCTTGTCACCCTGTAGATCTGATATGAAAATAGAGAGTTGTATCTTAAAATATGTTATTTTATATTGACTAAGCTAATTTGGCGATGGTTTTTTATTGTTAACGGATTTCAATTTTCAAAATAAAAAGTGTTTGTAGATTTTTTTGGCTGTTCGAGGAACGATGACGACATCATCGTTAGTTAACTACTATACTTAATGAGGGTATCCTATTTAATGTCAATTTGCCTTATGCCAAATGTTGCTTCAAGCACCGAATGATCTTTCGGAAATGTTCACTGCAGGATTAATTCGTTACTTATTAGAAGACGTCATTTTGGCAAAAGGATTAATACTAAAATAAACGAAATATTTCATTCTCCAATTATCTAATGATAACAATGAATGTCTTCAATGGCAATGATAGATAGACATTTTTTTCGGTTTTAACACGAGACCTGAAAATTTGGCATCTTTCGCTCCAGCACGAGTTGAAAGACTTTTCACGTTGCTGTCCTGATATTTATACACGTATATATCGGTGAGTGTACGTTAGGATTGCACGGGCAAATTTTCGTACGTTTGCGCGGGGCTCTTATCGGTCATTGCAAGCTTCTGGTCTCTCGACTCGCACTCGAGAAAGACGAAACACCGAATCGGGAAGACATTAAGGAAATTGTAGATTAAACGACGGCGCTTGTTTTTACGTAACCACGTGTACTTGTTATTACGTATTTCGTAGTGGCGTAATCGATGGAAAAGCAACAGACATAAATAACACGAGGGGCGCCTATAAAAACAAAGTAAATGCAGACATTCGGGTACTTCCGGGGTCCCCATCGCAGAGTTTATCGGCAACAAAGATAACTCTGATTCAATGTCTCAATCGCACAATTTGAGAGCGATCGATGCTTCTCAGTCCTCCATATTTTTGCTTATTTTTTTTTTGTAACTGTCTAAAGAGCCACGGAAATAACACGGCTCGTTACTTCTATTCAAGTGGCGGCTGTTTGCATAATTTTTCGCTAAATACTCGAAGCCGACGACATCAAGGAGAGCAAAGATAAAAGAGGCTGTGATTAAAAAAAAAGTACCATATATATATATGTGTGTGTGTGTGTGTGTGTGTGTATAAGACGACGAGAGCTCGCGATACTCCAAGAGCGAAGAGTTTCCGAGACAGCCATTTAAGGCGAGGACATTTCGTTCTGTCACTGTTCCGCGTGTTCCCTCCTCACTGAGAGACCACCTACGCGTCGTGTTTGGTCCTCTACCCGGTAAACGTCGCGATTCCGTATTACTACTCCTCCTCCATCTTTCTTTTTCATTTCTTTTTGTTCGGTCTCTTTTTCTCTTTGACTCTGTCTCTTTGCCTCTCTCTCTCCAACCCTCTCTCTCTCTCTCTCTCTCTCTCTATATATATATATATATATATCTCCCTTCCTCTTCCTTGTTACGACAAACACGTTTTATAAACGATCCTGGCGAGCTCTCGCGTGATAAGGGAAACTGGAGATGCTAAACTCGCTAAGCGTTCACCACTTTCCTTTTTTCGTCACTTTCGAGAAAAAAAAAAGGCGGGTTTTTAAGGCAAATGCACCACAGAAGCAATGCAATTGTCAACAAGTCATGAAGCAATACTTTTCGTTCTTTTTGTAATAAATTTTTTAATTAGAAGTAGATTCGACGATGCCCTAAATAAATAATACATTTTTTCTCTTCGAATATACATATATGACTGTACTGTATTCTGATGATGTTCTCTTCATTCGACGTGGGTACAGATTGTGCTCGTGTGTTCTGTAACGTTTTTTTTTACCGCGTAGGCGCATCGCGTCAGCTCGCAGTGTATATGCCTCTCAGACTTACGCGAGCGTTCACAGACTTACTCGTATATTTGCGTGTGTGTGTGTGTGTGAATGTGAATAATCGCGTTCCGTCCGCGATAAAATATTAAGGCGAGGGAGTTAAATACCCAGTCGAGAGTTGCGACGCTCGAGGGCCCACTCAACGATGCAGCCTCATTCCTGAATTTAGAAGCACGTTACTCCTCGAGTCACTGGTGAAACTCAATTGATTTCATATTCGGTGATTTTTCATGGGTGTCGAATATCTCGTTGAAAATTTCACGTTTCTGAATTATTCTATTTGTCGTTGTAATATTTGTTTCTATTTCATTAAAAACAACTTTCATTACCGTTAGGATTTGTACAAGTGGAGATAGTGTAAATAATTATAGATTGTAAGAGTTATTCATTTGTGTTGAAATTCCTTTGATAAAATAAGTAATATTCACTAAGAATACTAAATTTTATGGTTGATCAGTGGTTTTTTAGCAATTTAGGATATTTATACAGATAGTGTTTTAATTTTTTTTTTTTCGATTAAAATATTGCGTCTGGGAAAAGTGTATTTCAAGAAAGTATTTTTAAGAAAGATGGGTACTGTCGTAACAACAACAGCGATACAAAAAACAATAATAATAATGCATAGTATAATTTTGCTGAAATAAGAATTCTGAACAGAAATAAGAGCTCTTACAATCTTGAATTATTGACATTAGCTCGAACTGTACAAATTGAAGTTGGATGCTACCAAATCGTGCATACGTTAATGATCTAAATCAAAAAACGTAAACAACCGTTGGATTTACAGCCATCCTAAGGCCACATAAAAAATGTACCACGTGACACATGCAAGAGAGAGAGAGAGAGAGAGAGAGAGAGAGAGAGAGAGAAAGTGAGTCGAAATATATAAATCGCGATTTTTCAAGTAAGAAACATTTTTATCGTAAAATAGAAGGATGAACCTCTGCGTCTACGAATTTTGCAGAAACTGAGGCTCGACTTTTCAGTGAAAACTTATCCGCTGATGGGAAAACTGATTTCGAAAATTTGTGAGTTTCGTTCTTTGTAAAAAAAAATGGTCAGCTTTCTTGATGCCTGACCAGTCGACCCTCCAAATATTGGCTATGTACGAAGTTGCTTCAGCTACCGTATTCTGCTGAAAATAAATAAATTATTTCTTACAATAGTTGTCTTCTTTGAAGATGATCGTATTTCGACGAACTAAACCAGAAGTATTTATCGGAAAGGAGGTGGATATATATATATATATATATATTCGTGGGCGTTGTAATTTAGTGATGGTTCAGTCGAAGGTCTGAGGCAACGTTGGGAGAAGAGAACGTACTCGAAGATTGCATTGTTCCATATCTTTACTACCGTTTTTTTGTTCGTGCCATTTTGCCTATAGGGAGCACGCGTATCCGTGCACATACAAAAAAAATGTTTATATCCTGGACTCTGAGCAGCAGAGTACCTTGCATTACCGTTACGACACGTAAAGTGCAAACGGTAACGCGAGCTGTCCAAAGGTCGCGGCCTCAAGTGTATAACAAGCTAAAGTATACATGGGCGACGTAAATTGTTCTTCATTTTTTGTTTGAGTTCGTTTGGGCTGTCGAGATTGGAAGCTCTCGGTTGTCAAGCGAGTATAATCGAGTTTTCTAATTTACGAGGTTCGTTCGAATAGTAAGGTTACTTTTTAAATTTCTCTGGTGTGGGATGTCAGAGAGGTTAAATCGGTCGTAATTTTTTTGTCATCGTTCGATTGAGGCGCCATATAATTTGATAAAAATGCACCGCGCGACTCATGGGAACGATGAGATCGAAGAAAGGAAGATACGCTTATTTTGGGTCAAGATTTCAAGTGGCACTCGATGTGCTCTCATCCGGAAGGGTTGAGTGGGCTCGAAAAGAGTTCTGCGTTGATACAGCTCTCAATCAAAGTGTGAAACTTTTAACAGCTGTATGCTCGTCGAACCAGGATCGTTGTTCTTTTTTTAAGAATCTTTTTTACGGACTCATTTTATTATTTACATATTACATTTTCTTCTTTTTTTTTCACTCATTTTATAATATTTGTTTCATTCTTTTACTTTATTTTTTAGCGCTTATTGTATTTTTTAATGTGTTTATTAATTGTCCGCATATCTTATTAACATCTCTGTGAACTGTAAGATTTCATTTTATCAATAAATCTGCCGCAGACCGTAATTGACCGATAAATGTAATTAAAGAAATAATGGATCATTTTAATATAAAGATTCATTAAGTTATTAATATAAAAAATTAATATAATATAAAAAGATTCATTAATTTCAAAATAACATTTCAAAAAATAATATATTAATATAATTATTTAAATATTAATAGGAATATGATAATTGTTAGGCAAAAAATCTTCGAGGATGTACGGAAGAAGATAAGCAGACGTAGTCCATTAACGTTGGGATTACCATTTATTAAGTGTCAGATGAAAGGCAGATAATTTGAATTTAATCGGAAGTTAGCACCTTTCGTGGAAATAAAATAGTGACGAACCGTTGTACTGCTCAGCAATGAATGCAGAAAGTACTCATTTCTGTTTTCTATGCCTCTGCGCTCAGTGAACCTCGTTTCTCGTATATTACTCCGCAATCGCAATTCTAACCGCGCATTATAGCGCACTCGAGTATCTCGAAGAGAGAGGAAGGAGAGAGGGTGAGGGCTTACGTACGCACCAACAGACACGCTCGAACCTCGATGGGCTATAATTAAACGTAACTAGACGATACGTGTGGGCAAAGTTTATGCAGATTTTGCTGAGCACGTTTAATTTCGAAACTAACAACGAGTCTCTCGCTAATGTTGCTGTCTCAATAATATGATGAATTAATTGTTCATTTGTTGTTAATAAAAAACTTCATTACAATTGTCGTTTCGATTAGGATGGGAAATTATAAAAATCCATTTTCTTAGCATCATCAGACTGTTCTGAAATTAAACGATTGGAATTATAATTAAAAATTGGAAGATTTAAATTATCGTGCAAATATTAATTATTAACGTCCGTAACGTTGTGGAATTTTAATTATTTTGTCAGCGTTTGAAATAACTTGGAACTTAAATGTTGTTTTTTTACTGTCCTTTGTTTTTGCACGAATAATGAAAGTGAATGATCGTTAGCGAGGACTCAATTGGTATAGCAATTAGCACGCCAATTATCTTGGTGCCATCAGCCCTACGGTCTCGATAAGAGAAAACGCCTTTGAACGCACCGTCCTGTTATCTACATTCGTGTGTATTTTCATGCACTCATACGTATCACATTTGGCACGTTTTTCCATTCAACAATTTCTGCTGTTAGAAAATAGAATTTTTAACATTTTTCGGACCTTCCAAACTGTTCCTTGGATCCGGAGATTCATTCGTTTCTATGAGTCAATAAGCTCGATTATTCCGATCTAATCTTCGAGCTATATGCCCTTTGAGCGTTATAATTTGTCGAGGATTTTTTATGTAGAATGATGCAAGTTCGAAGCTCAAGATAACCTCACCGTACGAGAATATTAGTCGAGTGCTTTCGCGATATCCCACGTTCTAGAAGTAACCGTGAAAAATCCCATTTTATCTATAACAAAAATAAAACATTTACGCCATTGAAGAATAAAAATATTCGATTATATCTAATAATATAAAATATTGCCCGATTATTATTTAGTTCCATTTGTTTATTTGATTACTTACCCAACATCTGTGACGTTGAATTTTCAACAACTTTGAGGACCCGAAATTGTTGCTTACATCCACTATGTTTTTTCTAATATAATTCTTTATCGTATTCGTATGAAAGCACAGAAAAGTTGTTCATTTAATTGAATTAATTTATCACGATCGATGTTGTAAAAATTTTGTTTCTTATTTCAGGATGGAGAGAGAATATTCGTCGGGGCCCCTGGCAGTTGGTACTGGCAAGGTGAGATATTATTGCCCATCGATGTTTTCCAGAAAAACATACGAAAATATTTTTTTATGAAAATGGAAAAAAATATCACGAGGTTCCAGTGTTTGTTTGAACGAATCTTCGCAGCCTTCCAACAATAATTTTTCAGTCAAGTCAATAAAAGAAATGGTTTGTGAGGCGTCTTTTCACGGATTCTTATAACCATCATTTTACAAATATTTTAATAAGTGCGATGTTAAGTATTAAAAAATCATATTTACGAGCTAAGAAATAAACGATTCAAAGCAATGATGCTGTGACGCAAAATAAAGAGGGTGTGACTGATCCAGAGCTTTGGATGTCTTCCTACACGCAGGGAAAATTTCAAGAGAGAGAAAGAAAGAGAGAGAGAGAGAAAGAAACTTTTTACTTTGTTCCATCCAGTAAAGATTCACAATGTTTATGGATATTGTCTCGTTGTAAAAATTACAGGTCAGCTGTACTCGATTGCGAGAAACTCAGATGATTTTCCATTTGCACCGCCCCGGCAAGAGCCTTTCGGTGTTTTTGCAGGTACCACGAATCTCCCAGGTGTCCCTACCATACACGCAACTCACTAAATCTGCAGTGCCAATATCCGAACACCCTCACCGAGCCCTCCTAACCTCAATTTCACATTTCTCCGTGTTTTTTTTTAATTTTCCGTTTATTTATTTCCATTTCGAATAATTCGCCGAATTAACATTGTGTTGTCCATATACAGGATGAATCATTATAATCATTCCAAAGGTATAGACATGATTAAAAATGCATATTTCCGTTGGTAATTATTTCGTCCCGAGGATAATATCTTGATTGATTCGCCAAAGTTTTATTTAGAGTTCCAAAGCCTCGTTTGCATAGTTGAGAAAATACCCAATAAGAGGAAACGTCAACACTTTCTTATGTGTGTGTGTTTTTTATGTTTCATCGATTCTCTTCGAACTTTACTATTTGTCGTATTATTATACATTTATACTTAATTTGTTTTACGAAAAAGAAAACCTCCCTTGACACCCTGCTTGGCAGTGCTGCTAATTTTGCATTATTAATCCACGAGTATCACGAGTAGCTTTGTCGTTTTTTTTTTTTTTTTGTAACGGTTTTCTCTGTATGGTTATTAACCGGTGACCCTGCTCTAATAAAATAACAGCGAATTAATTTTTAAACACGAGGAAAGGTGCATTCGTTTTGGTAAGAGCAGCAACGCTGAACGTCCATGTGAGACTAGCCAAAATTTAATTTTCAATAAAAATTGATTTCACGGTTTTAACTGCCAGCGGGGTTCGAAGTCGAGGGATGGTCTAACAGGTGTGGGCGACAGCTTTTTTTTTACAGCTTTCTCTCGTTTGCAGTTCATAATGCGGTGCTCGTCGCAGTATATAATCAACAGACTCGTCGTTAATAATAAACGAGCCTCTCATTAAAAAATAAACGTTCGGCTTTTGCTACGATAAGAAGTATTATCACTGATCGTGAAACCTGTCGATCGTGAGCATTTTTGGAAAACCATCCAAACGATTTTTCCGAAGGCATTGATACTTACTAAAATCGACAAAAAAGGACGATAAATTTATAATCGAGAGTCCAATCGCGATACTTGTGAATTTCCGATCCAACGTGAATTTATTAATTCTTCGGGAAAGGGTGCTAAGTGGTCGATAGTTTTCCAGTGGCCAACAGGCATTGAATTTTCTTTTGAGAGAATAGAACGCTTTTGCAACAAAATTGTCTCCCTCCCCCGAAGAGAGATCGGGTGTAATCCCGTAGTTTTTTAGGTACGCACATATAATTGTAATATTCGATAAAAAATCAAGTACTTACGTAAAATTCACGAATTAACGTCGTAGCTTAACAGACCACAATATTTCGCAAACACCAATATTATTATTATTGTCAGTATTTACCACGCGACGTCTTGCAAATGCTGTCGAATCTCGTCAATTTATAAATAATTTTTCTTTCTTTTTTATCAAATGTAATAACCGTACTATAACCGCAATAATTTTACTCGAGTAAAATTATTGCGTCCCTATTATCCGCTATCCTCGTGATCAATCCTTGATCACGATGCAAACGGTTAAACTCCAGTTAAAAAACAGTGTGGGCATAGGAAGTTGCGTCGAAAATAATACCAATACTCCTAAAAGCTTCGTAATAGAGCAACCTGGCGGATTTATTATAATAATAGCAAATATTGTATTAATACAGCACACGTATTTGCAGCTTCAACGCTAGATTAAACGCTGAATTAAAATAGCAACAAACCAATAAAAAAAAAACAAATATCGTAGCGCAAATGCTAGCGAATTAACGGCGAAATAAAATCCCATAAGCGCCGGCTGATGATCCCATTGTTCGTTTTCGCAGGCCAAACGTATACGCAATCGGTTAACAATCGTGACAAAGTTTTGTTCACGAGAGAAGCGCCTAAGTGGGAGGACGACAGTTATTTGGGGTATTCCATCACTCCCGGAGACTTTGTGGGCGAAGGAGAAGATAGCGGAACTGCCGTTGGAATGCCACGCGGAGCGGACCTTCATGGAAAGGTATCGCGACTTTTTCTTTCGATAAGAATGGTTAACGTTAAATTTAAGTGGTTAAATTTGAAGAATAAGGAATATCATGAAAATTCTTTCTGTTAAAAATACAAACAAGGTCGTAATGCTGACCTCGAAGATGGTCCACGTTCGTAATATAACCGGGGAGCAAATGGGCAGCTACTTCGGTTACGCCCTTGCAGCTGGTGACATCGACAGCGATGGCTATGACGATCTCATCGTTGGCGCACCTATGTACACGATCCCCGAAAATACCGAGATGAACTTCGAGACCGGGAGAATTTACGTTTTCTACGGCAAAGGACCCAACAAATACGATCTTTATCACGAGAGGTTCGTTGGTTCCTCATTTTCCATAGTCAATAGTGGAGCTACTAAGCTCCACTTTATTTATTTTCGCATTAATCCAACTTCAATAGCAACGTCAAACGACGCTGGTCATAAAATGTGAATATTCTGTAAACCCAAATGATGAAATGGCGATCACGTTTTCGAGTGAACATGTTTTTTTTTCCGCAGAGACGGAGAGACAAACCGTGGTCGTTTCGGGCTGTCCCTCGCTTATCTGGGGGACATAGATCGTGACGGTTTCGGTGACATAGCAGTCGGTGCACCGTACGCTGGTTCGGAGGGTCGAGGCGCGGTTTACATCTATCAAGGTTCAGCCGAGGGTATCTCAGTGAAGTATTCCCAGGCGATTTACGCGGAGGAACTACCGACCCGGGTCCAAACGTTCGGTTTCTCGATCGCGGGCGGCCTCGATCTCGATGGTAATCTCTATCCGGACATGGTCGTTGGCTCATACGAGACCGGTGCGGCGATGTTCTTTAGATCAAGGCCGGTCATCAAGATGGTACCAAACGACACCTACGTGAACTTCTACGGTGGCTCGAGCCGCAATCTCATATCCCTAGATGACAAACAGTGCGTACTTTCGGACGGTACCCGCGTCACGTGCCTCCAATTGAAAGCCTGCTTCAAATACACCGGTGACGGTGTACTCTCGCGTTACAACTTCAACGTCCAGTACGTTCTCGACGCGAAGAAACCGAAGAGTCCGCGTATGTGCTTCCTCGAACTCGAGGGCAGACACACCACCAATCTCACGATAACGGTCGATCGCAATCAGCAGTACTGTCGCACCGTCAAGGTCAGAATAATTCTAAGGTCAATCAACGATCGAATACTAAAGGCCGTCCGTTGAACGTTCTCGAAAAGAAAGATTCAATTTGCTCGTTGAAAAGAAAGATTGAATTTACCGATGGAAAGTAGCATTTTTGAGACCTACTTTTTTAAAAGACAGTATCACTGTACTCAATGTCCCGATGACAAGTATCATTTTGAAAACCTGCTTTTTAAAAAGAAAAAGACTGAGTTTCCCCATGAACCATAAGCATTAAAGCGATCTCTGAACGTTGCAGGTGTACGTAACACCGAACATTCGCGACAAGCTGACATCCCTCGACGCGGAGATGCGAATCGGTCTCGCTGACGAGAAATGGAAGGACGATCGTAATCGGGATCCATCGTTGATCCTTCGTCCCGTAATGGCGACAACATCTTCGCGCAAGGACACGGTTTCGATATTCAAGAATTGCGGTCCCGATAACATCTGCACGCCCGATCTTCAGATGACCTGTAAATCAAACGTGGGGAAGTATCTTCTCGGCTCGGACAAGAGAATCGAGTTGGACGTTACTGTGCAGAACGCTTACGAGGATGCCTTCGAGGCGACTTACAGCCTCGCTTTACCGCCCGGTATAAATTACATAAAGATCGACAGAAACGACAAGGCGGAGATACCCGTTCATTGCTCGGCTCCGACTCAATCGAACAACAATACTCTCAAGTGCGACATAGGTAATCCATTGCCGAATGGAAATTTGGTCCGTTTCACCGTGTTGCTTCAACCAATGACGATACAGGAAGAGATATCATCTTACGAGTTCGACATGGAGGTTAACTCCTCGAATTCCGAGCCGTTCTCAACGACCCACGACAACCGACAACATCTGTCGCTCAAAATATGGGTCGAGACGGAAATGCTGATCGAGGGTGAGAGCAAACCGAAAGATCTCTTCTACAATCCGGATAATTATACCTCGACGAATATAACGAGCGAGTTAGAGTTCGGACCAGCTTTCACGCACAATTACACGATAAGGAATCGTGGACCATCGAGGATCGAGGAAGCTGAGATTTATCTCCGTTGGCCAGCGGCAACCCTGGCGAACGACGATCTCGTTTATCTTCTCGAACAGCCGGAAACTCTGGGTCCCATAGTATGCGGACCAGCGAACGCCAATCCGTACACCCTAAAGCTCGAACAAAAGTCCCGAGTTTCGTATAATTTCGCGAACGCTCGACCAGTCGACAAGCACAACGGTGGTAGGCCTAGTGAAAAGGTTCCGTCGAGCGGGATCAACGAAAATGCCTCCAATAGGCAGAACCCCACGGTAGACGGTTATGGCCAAGCCGGAGGAGTCATCTATGCCGAGAACAAGACGCACACCGTGATTACCGGTGACGGCGGTGATGTGACGATAATCGATGACGATTGGTCGAACCGAGGTGGTATCGTAACTACGGTCAATGTATCAAGAACGGTTACGGAGGAGACTCGGAATCAGAAGAGAAGGAAAGAGGAGTTGGAAGAGCGAGAACGAGCGGAGGTCGAGCGGCGTCGTCAAGAGCAGCGAAGAATAGAGTTGGAACGACGTCGCGAAGAGGAAGAGGCTAGAGACCGTTCCCGTCAGGGAGCCAAGGATTACGTTTACGGTACCGAGAGACGCTACGAGAGCAGCGACGGTTCTTTGTCTCACGGTGTCGTCAGAGGCGGTACCTCCGTATTGTCAACGGGAATTCGTCATAACGAGAACGACGGGGCTATAACTTCGGTAATCAGCGGAAATCGCGAAGAAACCCTCGGTCCACGAGACTTCGATTATCGTTTCAGAAACGTCACGACGGCTCAAGATTTAGACAGAATATTAGCAACCCTCACCAAAGATGCCGTCGGCTATGAGGTTTACAGTCGCGACGGCAAGAAGTACCTTCAATTCCTCGGAAGGTTTCGTGTTGCCGAGGACAAAAAAGAGTACATCGAGTTCAAGGACGGCGCGATGTTCCCTCTTGAGAATCGTTACGGCGGAGCCAGTTACGCCCCCGCCGGTAGCGAACCCCACAGCCGTTTTTTGAGAATCGAAGGTCTCGTCATCATCGCCGAAAACGGACGCGGTTATATCCAACTGAAGGACGGCAGACGGTTCCCCATTGAAGGATCTTACAGCTACACGGAGGAACGAACTTACACCACTCGAGGTGGTAGCGACACTGGCTTTTCTCGAACTGGCGGATCTTTCACCACCAAAGTTGACAACTATGGCTCCAACGCTGATAATACTGGGAAACGCGTCGACAATTACGAGAGATCTTGGCAGGAAGAATCCTCGAGTAATCGCGGAGGTAAATACGACGCCGAGTACGAGACTCGTAGCACTCAAAGCCACGAGGAGAAACGCACATTTCAGAGACAAGAAGGATCTCGAAGTTATTCCCGAAGTGACGATAACGAGCGTAGTGAGAGGCTGTACCGCGAAAGCGAAGAGTTCCGAAAACGCGGCTCGCGGCAACGACGCGAAGGCGACGACGCGATGACCGTCGAAGAATTCCGGAAGTTGGAGAAACAACACCGGCATCGCGAGAAAAGAGCCGCGCTGAATAACGATTACGAACTTCCTAGAGCTGCTCTCGCCGACGGAAGAATAGACGAAGAGAAAATATTGCCGCTCTGCGAGGCCGCGAAATGCGTCACGTTACGATGCACCCTCGGACGCCTCGAGAAAGACGAGGAAGCCTGGATTAGCGCCAGATACAGAGTTAAAGCTGCTACCCTCAAGAAAATTGCTTTTCACGAGGAACTCAAAATATCCACACAGATTATCTCACAAGTAACGAGGCTCCCCTCAGTCGGCAAACCCTCTAATGATATCATTAAGAGCCACGAGATTTACACGAATCTACAGCCTAAAGCGATGGCACCCGAACCGGATGTCGTACCACTCTGGGTCGTTGTACTTTCCGCTTGTGCTGGAACTATCATTCTTCTTCTGCTGATCCTCCTGCTACACAAAGTAAGTTTTGTTTACTGCGGTTTTTTAAATATTCAATTCACGTTTTTAATGTATAACTTGCAATGATATGCGATATTGCTTATTAGCTTAATGAGCTTAATCAACATTAGCTTTTTAATCCTCAACCCGTGAACGTGGGTCGAATTTGTCTGGCCCGAAATCTCATTTTCAAACTTCTCGAACATATAATTTAAGAATTGTAATTAAATATTTGTAGTTAAATAATTAATCATAATTAATTATTGCATAATTATTCATTCATAAATAATGTATTTTACTTTTTCCTTTAAGAAACTGCTATTGAAACAAAATTTCCCATAATTTTTACCTATTCTATATTTAAAAAAGAAACAATGAATAATAAGAAAAATATAAAAACAACTATTTTCCCTTGAAAAGTATATTCTAATGATAAACCATACATTTTTAAAGATTTTTTCATGAATAATTGTCGCCATGGTAGCGCGAAAACAAACACGCCCCAAATACCATTACTGATTGAACGTTAATTGATTTATTATTCCTCAAATTACGGTACAGCTTAATATCAGGAATTCTAACTGCCACAACATTCGAAATGATGAATAATAAAATGTTGAGATGCTTTTTCGAAGTTCTTATTGCAATAATCGAAAAATTAATTTAATCACTCACCATTGTTATTTGTTTTTGATAATCCACAGTGCGGCTTCTTCAATAGAAACAGACCCACGGACGCGCCAGAGAGACAACCATTGAACCGAAACGGCCACTTCCACGGAGACGATCATCTATAAAATGTCTTGCCTACTTTCACCGCGTATCGATCCATGATGCGTGTAACAAACGAAAAAATTGCAAAAAACGCACCCATCGCGTGCCTTACGTCTCGATCGTGAAACTCGTCGCCGGGATACTTCACGGGCAATATTCGAAGCGATTGGTGGTTTCCATCGGTTGAGCCGAAAAAGTGTCTACAAAACGATGAAAAGCCATTGTTTTTAAATCATCGTCAGGATCAGCTTCAACGATCGTAGACGGTAGTTTAAGAAACGCGTTGATCGATTCGAAAAATTCAGAGAAATTGAAAAATCGTATACTTTTTCAATTTTTTTGTTGACGGCTCTATTTCTTTCTACTTCAAAACTTTACGCACGTTTACTGCCAAATGAATACTCCTTCCAGCTCTCGCAGCTCGATCTTACAAGTTTCTAGTCAGAAACGGTTTTTCTTTACATATTTTTTTTATTCCATCAGCGCCATCAGCAGATGCACTTTTTTTTTAGCGTCGCGCGTGCAAGAAACCGTCAAGCATCGATTCATCGTTAGCGATATTACCTATACAGTGCTCTGTTTGATGAAATTGTTCATTCTTCGTCTCTCAAATGCAACCTTAGTTTTGGTTGATCGCTCTTGAATCGTTCGAGTTTACCGATATCGTTTCCAATTCTGATTGTTTTAGATGCGCCTATTGTGTAACACGAATAGGCATACCTGTGTAAACTGCTGTTGCATCTTTCGTACTTGTCGGCTGCGAGAGGACATTACGCATATAAATACGATACGAACTTAATTATCTTCCGGTCGGAGCAACCATGGAGCTAATAAAGCTTTCTTTTTCCTCTTCGATTCATCTCATGTCGAGATCTCGCGTACTAACATTGGTATTTTTGTTTATCCTCACGTAAAACCGTATACTAAAAACGAATCGTAGGTTCACATTTTTTAAAATGTACATTATAGCCAAGCTGCAACAAGATTTGACAAGTACACAGATCTTTAAGTGCCGGAACGATATACGGTTATTATTTTTAGCCGTTTTTTAATTACTCCGATATTTCGTCTTTATTCTTGTACTGTCATCTTACTGCGTATTAGAATCGAGGGCAAAAGATTGTGAAGAGTATTGTTGAAAAATATAATTGAAATGTTTGTCCGTTCGCCATAAAAGATGTTGCAAGAATAAGAAATGTTCTTTAATAATAGTTAATATCAATCTCTTTTCAATCCTCGAGGAGCTTTTTGAAAAAAAAAAAGAAATTTACAAAACATAACGCGGGGACGATTATTTATTTTAAAAAGGTAGAGTTATTAGGTTGTTTAGTGTACGCCCGTTAATCGTGACAGGATGAGAAAAAAAAAGAACGCTGCGACCTCTGAGATGGTCCAGATATGTGTGTACAATCTGTAAATTATTAATTCCTTACTAAAATTACGGTATAGCTTAACTATCGCAATAATAAATAAATTAAAAAACTGAAGTTGAAGGTGGAATAAAAGTATATAACTTTTGGCGAGAGTCGACCGACACCGCCTAGAAGCTGGGGAGAAACTCAGAACTGACGTGTATATACAGAGTTAAGGTTTTAATATAAAAATATATGACTTATATTAATTGAAAATTGGTTTGATTTTTTTCTTCGCTCCTTCCCCATGTTCTGATGGTAGGTATGTAGAAGTTGAAAGGCGAATTATTGTAAAAACATTTATTGGAAATCACAATGACGCAACAGTAACAGACGTAAAAAAATGCATTTTTACTATTGGCTTACGTATTCATCATTCTCACTCTTTTTAACTAGTATCCTGTAGTATTTATTCGTCGGAGTCAATCTGTCAGCAATTTAAAAAAACTGAGGGCTAATAAGATGTTCATCCAAATATCAAAAAATATACTTTACATTATCTTCGTTCTGTTTACTAGATTTCGACTTATACTGTCCCTCTCTCTCTCTCTCTTCATTCTTACCCACTCCCTGTCTTGATTTGTCCTCTCAAAAGGTATATAAAAATAGTCTAGAAGTGTACAATTGTCAGTTTTTTTTTTTCGTAAAATATTGCCATTACGTCTTACTCGTGATTTTTTCTCCTTATTCCCTCGCGTAAGAAAAAAAATTTGATTCGCTACATGATTCGAAATAATATCGTGACGAGATTCGTGAACGTCGAGTGTTTTTTTTTCGTAAGGTGACACAATGGTAGTGCAACGATTAACATGGAAATACAGTTTTTTCCTTATCAAACCAGACTCCGTTTTAAATTCGTAATCACAAATTATTGCCTCAACGATTTTCCGTGGGTTGATTTATGTCCGATAGGGTTCCGATCTCTTCGGCTAACTTTTCAACAACTGTTCAATCAAACGTTATTATCCGGGCAGTGTCGAATGATAATTACCTAATTTGATAAAAAAAACTATCGGACATTACATATATACAAATATATACGTTCGCAGATGGGGGTGAGGGATGAAAACGAATGTTCGCACGTCCCTCTTCCCAACGAAGTCTTCTCACACGCGTTTCAACAAATTGATTACACATTTTTAACGCTTCATCGTTTCTTTCCATTTCCTACGTATATCGCACAGAACACGCTGCACAGATCGAATTCTGATTACGAAAATAAACGTTACTGCTTTGCACGGTACGCGCAATTTTAAAAAGTCTCGTTAATCAATATCCCAATGGTATATTTAAAAAAAGTTTACGTTTACTGCATTGAGCACGTTTAGTTTCACATCGAAAAACGATGTTCCATTTACACATGCCCAATGGTTTTTTTTTTCGTGCTGTCTATGAAAAAATATTATAAAAGTAATTCATCAATAAAACGGATTCCACAAAATACAATTTCGGCGTCATAACCGTTGTCAATGTATAAATTACGTTTCAAAATAAATAAACATGAAACGAAGAACGTTTTCTTTTTCATTCAGAGTACCGATATGGTCCAGTGTTCGATGTGTACGAATCATTACGCGTATCGCGTTTTTACATGGTCGCAATATATCGAATGAGCATCGTTATGGAATTCTCACATACCCGTAAACATTGTGTCGAGTCAAATGTTATTTTCTTATTCAACATTCCTTACTGATTGTGATCGTTCGATCAATAAGGAAGATTGTCTTAGTTTGGAATTGCCGCAAGTTCTCGAATGCGTAAAAGTGCCCGAGTCGAAGCTCTGCGATACCTTTGAGAGAAAAATTCTCAGTAGAACGCGGAGCGTGAACCTGAGCACTTTAACTCAAACAAACCCAAACGCAACGTTTCTTTATTTACAATTGGGCATTCCTGATCATTTTGCTTTTGGTATATCGTCAATTTTTTTTTACCTAAATTCATTATAAAATCCGTTTTTGTATTGATGGTTCGGTGATGACGTTCGAACGTATTCAACCGTATCCATTTTAGATTCGCTTCGAGAACTTGCAGATTCCTGAGTCTCCGTGTGGACCGATCACATTGAGGTCACGTGACTAATTTTGATGAAATCGTTAAAAGAGCGAGAGAAACTACGTTTTATCGAACAAGAGATTATTGACGTTTGGGAGGAGAGTTGGGGATGACAGTTTACCGGGTATAACATGTATGAATGACGAGTGAAAAAATTGTTCTCCCAAATGTCAATATTCAGTGATAACTCGTTCACTAAAAAAATCACTGATGGAGACTGAATCTATTGCATCACGGCAATGACCGAAAGGCCGATTTTTCATTTCTGTCCGTTTTCACGTTGATCGAAGTTTTAAACTAACATTCGCACACTTGAGGTACAAATGTGTACGACTGGAGTTCCTTCCTTGACACGTAACTATTAGATCACAGACTCGAGATCTTGGGACGTCGATGGGTCCTCCTTGGATCAGCTCTCTGGTACCTAATAATAAAAATTACAATATTATGAATATTTGATTTTTTGTATCAAGTAATACCGAAATTTTGTAATGTTTCATTTGTTTATAATTAAAACTCGATGTTCTTGGTTCAATTTTTAATCATTACCTTCCACTGCAAATCATTGCCGATCGTGTACAATTCTTTAAGGGCTTCAAAGAGCTTAGCGTTCTTTTTGAGGTCTTCGTATTTGCGGTACAGTTCGAGAGCTGCTCGAGCGTCTTCTGTTGAGTCGTGGGTTTCAGACTGGATTTTCTTGCCCAGAAAATGCCAGGTAAGGAATCGCAATGACACCATACGCCGATGAGGCAAGTGGAACAACAGTACAGTATCTACGATTTGTTCCGGTGGTACTACTAAATTAATCACTCTGGCCAGAGAAAACAAAAACAAAACAGAAAGTTGGAAATGTTTTTTTCAAAGACGAAAAATGAAATTAGATCGACATGCTTTCGGTAACGAAAAAGGTATGGTAAATATATCAAATATACATTGACGACCAAACGCTTGGGAACTCTTTTGATTGCTATAATTTTTTTACTAGACGGTATTTATGCACTAGATTTTTCCCGTCAGATGTCTTGTTATAAATTCAGCTGTTTTCGAATCACACAGCGTTTTTAAAAATCTGCGTTGGTTTACCGAAAATCGTTTCCATATAGATAAGAAAATTCATTTTTTAGAAATAAATTCGAGGTATATCTCGGATCTTTCGCGTCTTGAGAAGGAAAATTCTATTGGTATTTATTAAGGAATTACATGCATAGGAGTTGGTAAATCATTAATGAAAAGTAACCTAGTTCAATGTCAATTAGGTAGCACAACGAAGTATCAAGATACAAGAAGATTACTGTTTTATACGTTTCACATACTTCTTGACTTTCGATTGACCTACTTAAAGAAGATAACTGTTTTATGCTCTCACGTACTACTCCATACAACTTTGCTGTTTCATTGAAAAATCGCAAATTTTTAATTATCTTGCTTCGCCGATAATTACAAATTTTTTTCGTAGCGAAAAATGTCTTTTGTGCACGAATAAGATTTTTCTTCGCAAAAATACCTGAAATCATTCTTAAGTCCATGCCCGACAAATATGATTCCATTGTCGACGAGGAACCGTAGTTTTTGGTAGGTAGATTTGAGCGTAGTGAGATGCTTGCTACTAAAGTTGGCGTCCAAATCCCCGGGTTGTATACCGCTGAATTTGGTCAAATAATCGACCACTTGTTCCTGGGTACTGATGTAGTCGTCAATGAACGGCGTGCCTTCCAATGGTCCGTGCCTATTGGTATCGACGTTGGCACATTGATGTAATCTTTGTATACAGCGGATATTGCGAAATGATAACAAAAATTTGCATTATTTGAAAAAAAATCTTTTAAATACCCCCGAATGCACGTTATCCTCGCGACTGACATGTGACTGGGTTTAATCGTCGACATTTTACCATCGCTGCGAAGCTCCGACTCTTTTTGATTGAGGGTTACAAATTCGGCATCGATGCCCACCAGTTCTCCTGCAAATCATTGTACAGTTTAAAAATAACGTTACTCTCTTATCACGGGTGATTTTGTTATGTAATATTCTTAATTGATGATAATTGCGCGATCTATAGATGAAATTATAACATGTTATGTTCGCTGATCGTTCTGGTTTTTCTAAATTCTTAAAATCCGAGTTCCGTAAACGTTGAACCAATTGTTGGGTTTTTTTTTGGGTTATATATTTGTATGGTTATCAATTGGACCGCTGGTACCTTTCTTAGGCATCTCGTCGGATGTTAACGGTGTAAACGTTATGCCCCGAGTACCGCCGCTACGAGCGATACATTTATCCTCCCCGAAGACGTCATACGTCAGAGGGCTGACGATAGTAGTGGGTTCGTGAGATCGGGCTACGGTATAATGCAAAATGCACGGTACTTTCCAGTCCAAATTGAACCAAACTGCTTCTTGAGGTGTCACAGCTGATATACTAGAAAAGAAAGGTGCGAAATTATATTCCGACCCAGCGATTTATTTGGTTGTGTTTGGGTTAAATAATAATAATAAATAAAAGAGAAAAGCTAAAACGGAGTTTAAAATTTACCTGAAGTCGTTGAATATGTACCATTGTGCGACCGCACTGCCGGTAGATCTTTCGTGATATTCAGGACTGACGCGGACAAGGGCGACAACGTGTCTGCGATCCTCGCTCGATTTGTCATCAACGTAACACACAACCGCACTCAGGATATACTGAACATTCGTTATCTTTCCTGAACTCTCGTCCATCCCCGAACTATCGTTATCCTTAATATCGTAATTGCTTATCGGTGTTGAGTCAGCTTGGCTAAATTCTTCCAAATCACTTTGAGTTCGTGAATTGTTGTCGCCTTGGCCGTTCTCCAATATAACTGGGCATTTACTCGCGTTTTCATTTGCCTCGTTCTTCCGGCCGAGCTTCTCGAGCTTGTCGACTGACAACTCGCCTTTCTCGTTCAATGTCACCTCGATCACGTGGGGTATCCAGGAATGCGAGTAGTACAAGTGACTCGGGGGTGTTGGAGTCTGGACGTTCGTTAACGGTGGTGTCGGTACCGCCTGAGTCAACGGTGGCTCTGAGTCCGAGCAATCTTTCGATTAGACACAAGATATTCCAGCTGAGTTCCACACGCTCGAAAATCGCAGTACTATCCTACAGCTTTTCAAATGCAAGTGTATTGGGTCGGTCACCAGTATGGAAAACGTTATTGGTTGTTTCTATGTTCTCCAGGAAAAATGTGATAGTCGTTTAGGAAAGCTGTGGTCGACGCTTTCGCGGAAATATGCGAAGAAGTGAAATGGGTGAAGGGAAAATCGCGGGGCAAAATGGCAGCGAAGTCACAAAAGTTTGTGAGGTCGTACCTGAAGAAATACTGAGGATAATACGATGCGTATCTTAAAAGACGTATTAAGACAGGATTCGAGTTTTAGGCTTTGAAAAAAGCGAATTTTTCTTTTAATTTTTTCCGAAGTATATTCATGAATGTTCTCTCAAAATGGTGCAGGCATCGCTGATTGTGCGTATGCTGTTCCGTTTTTGTAATTTGTCATTTACGAAAACTTTGAACGCGTTTATCTCTAAATTACTTTTGTCCATGCCTTGGTTCTACAATTTTCGAAACTAGTCAACCGATTATTATAAAATTTTTATTATACATTCCGAATACCTATACCAATCGACTGAACCAGAATTATAAATAATTATTTGTACTATTTTTTTTGGCAAAAAACAGTGAAAGAACATGCAATTTTTGTCTTCCTCTTTTTTTTCGCTACCATTTATTTATTTCTGTATGTACATTAAAAATTCTAATTCAGTCGATTGCTAATGACACTGATGGACCTTAAACATTCAAAATTGTTGTGTTTTAGATGACCCATTTTCGAAATGTTTTCTATTAATTAAGACGTTGTAATCGAATGGTATTTTTGTCTGTAAAATTTAATTGAATTAAATGATGATTTTCGTTTTCATGTATTTTGAGATCATATTTTCTGTTAAGCTTAACAAACCCCACATCAACATCTTTATTCATAGTCTCATAAAAATTTCATAAATATAGCTTTTTCCCGAATTCTATTTAAAAAAAAATAGAATTCTGCTTTAAAAACGAAACCAATTTCGTTTTTAAAGCAGAATTCCACAGAAAACCACATTTATTTTCAAGACTAAAAATTAAAAAAAAAATCATATATAGTTCACGTTCGTTTGAAAAGGTGATAATAATAATTGCGAATCCGCGAAAATGTGTTAAAAAAATCGTACCTGTATCTTTGCCGATGTGTCTGAATCTGCAACCGGCCCTTATACAGTTTATTCCATATCGACACATTTTTACCGTGTTCGGTATCGGACTCGAGGAAGGGTTGCTCTCTTTTCCGTTCATGATTTTCTGTACAACTATATCCATCTGCGTTTGCCAAAATTTCTTCTCCTGAAACGATTTCTCGATATTTATTCGATCCTCATCACCGACGTTCTTCTCGCCTTTCGAGCATACCTGGGCACTATCCAATCCGCAATTGAGCGCCAGCACTTGAGGCAATTTCGTCACCTTTCGCGACTGCAGAGTGGGTGCAAACTTTTGACAATTGTCGCACCACGCCGGCGTTATTTTTTCGGGTCTTAAACTGTGTTCCAATACTTTCGTGAATGGAATTTCTTCATCTGCGTCAGGTAAAAACAGAGGTGTGAAAAAAGTGCCGCATTAGGATGGAAAAATGATCAAGAATTAAAAAAAAATTATAAAAAAGGAACGCAACAATCAAGATTAGAAAAAGTAACGTGGATTATTTTGGCGGTGAGTCCGAAAGTGTCACCTACTGGAACTCGTTGTTTCCGGATATACCAAGTTGCAGAGCAGCATGATGGAATGTTTCGAAGCTTCCTGGCCGCATTTTAGACATCTGTGTATGTGCATCTGTTCAGCTCCGAATGTACGGCTAATGTCGGTTTCCTCGTCCCGAACTTCCGGTTCTTCCGGTGATTTCTTACTGCTACTGTCTGCGCGGCCAAAAAAATGGAAAAAGACACAAAATCCGTGAAATCGAAGAATCTCGTGGAGGACGATAACCTCAATGAAAATTTCAATTACACGACACTGGGAATATAATGAGACACCGTAAATACAGCGTGAATTTAAGAAAGAAGCGATATAAGCTGCAAGCAAACATTTTTAGCCGTGTCTTGAAGAAGATATAACTATTCCGGTACGTACGTTGTCAAGTGCGCATAATGATCCAGTGAGAGCGAACCGATTCGATTTTCGATACGAAAAGACATTTTCAAAAATGTAACCGGGGTTTTGTATACCTACCGCAGCAGATGTCCAACTTCCGGAGACATCTTAATCGCCATCGAAAAAGTGTCTCGCTCAGGCAACGAAAGCGTAATTAACGAGCATCACTACGGCTTGGATTGACAACATTTGGATATATATGGGTCTTATATATCTATATATTAGAGTGTGCTGGAATAATAATCAGCCTTTATCGCTTTGAACAATGTTACAGCGGAGACAAAAATGCGTGCCAAATTTTTGCTCGCTAATGCAATTCTTGTAAGCAGTAGATTTTTTCTCGGTTTGATTTATTCGAAAATATTGTCTTTTCTTCACTCATTAGGATGTTGAATAAATTCTCGCAGTTTTTTCGTGTAAATTAAAGCTTTCGTAGCGTTTTTCTACTCTCTTTTGTTAGACAATGATTTTTTTCCTGTTTAACAAAGTCTAAAATATTCATTCAAATATTCTGCTCTATAAAACTGTGCTAATTGTCTTTTTAAGTAATATACTTTTTATTTCTTTTGAGGCTTACTGTATTTTACTTTTTGACACCTGCTTTTCGCATTTTCGACAACATTTGCGAGGTTGCAAATGTCCGGGCTGGTTCAGCAGCGTTTTGGCCTCGATGAAAGGCGAAGAGCAGGTGTCGGAAACTTTCGCTTTTAATATTCCATTTCTAGGTCTCAAAAATAACACAAAATTAAATTATTTAAAAAGGCGAGAAGTCCAGTTTCGTAAAGCAGAAAGAACTCTTACGAATGAATATTAACACGTTGTCAAACAGCAAAAAAAAAAATCGTTGTAAAACAAGAGAAAATATAAAAACACTACGAACTTATTCGCCAACCTAATAATTATCAATTATTAAATATTATCGATTCGTACTGCACTCCGATCCGTTTCATTTTTACGGTTTATAATATTGTTCGTCGAGATAAGAGGTGATTATTTCTTGAACATTCTCCCCTGTCTACGTATGAAAATGAATTTATATACAATGCGTACTAAAAAACGTATGCAAGTCAGGAGTGACTAAACCAACGACGAATGGAGATAAAGGATTTTTACAAAAATAAAAGAACGTGTATAGTAATACACAAAACGATAAAAATACACGGGGGGAAACGCGCGTTGGAGGGACACAACAATCATGAAATATTGTTCAGGAAATCACAATAAGAAATTTCAGCTGCGATATATCGAAAGAATTCGCGAGATTTCAAAAGTAAAATTCACGTTTTCAATCCTAATGAAAACAGTTCGTGTCATTCGAATATGATTGCGTTTAGTTTTTGGTAATGGGATTTGAGCGACTAGCAGTTTTTGTAGCACGTTTTTTGCCCGACCATATGAAAAAAAAGTTTCAAGATTTATCAAATTTCCAACGAAGTATATTGCGCGTGCACACGAAATGTTGTCCATTGGGGATAGCAACGGAAGAACGCAATGAAAAAAACTATAAATGCTCAAATCCGAAAAAATCCTTAAAGAAGGAGCCGCAGGCCCTCCCCCTTGTCCACCGATCAGGCTAATAGTTTTCCACGGATTTCCTGACCGGGTCTTCAGGATTTCACCAAATTTGACTGGCCAATGTCAAAATGATAGACGAAGGGCTGTCTTCTCCCCAAATTTCTCAAATCGCCAAAAAAATTGCAGGTTCTATTACTATGTGGGCGCCGTAATAGCAATTATGTATAATAGAGAGTTTGGCCAATGTCACGACTTATAGGGGAGTAGAACCGCGTTGCAATATTCAAAACACACATTTTAGTACCTGAATCATAAGATTTCATCAGATATTTGTGGAAATCCGTGGGAAACCATAATTTTTAGGTATTTGTTTACGATTTCGAGAAAATATCGACCAACATTTGTGACATTTAGTTCCGGCGAATGCCGGTGCAGCGCACATCTCCAAATTTCGAGTGTGCACGTATGTACGTATGCATACTGATATACACAGCCCGTCGGGACTTTCCGGAGGCTAGCGACGAAGTTGCCTCGCGGTAGATTTTGTTTTACCGACACGAGCCAAGGCTGCGTCGAAGTTTTGTCGCGGGTGCGGCTCCGTCTTAAAGTAAAAATCTCGTTTGAACGTCCCTTGAATATAGCGCCGCTGATGAGATGCCACAAAATAATAATCGTGTCAGCAGTAATGGTACAAAAGGTCAGAAAAATAAACACAAAAAAAGTGCCCAGTGCATTAGGTTACACATAAATTGTGTTTACCTTTCGATGTAATCCACATATATTTACCATCCTCCTCTTGTCTCCGACGTTTCTTTTTCTCGATATCGTGGCTCTTGTAACGCGAGCCAAGATCCTGGAGTATACTAGGAAAGTCCTGCTCATTGTATACGAACGGAGGACACTTTGGACCGAGTTTCAAACGCGCGGCTTCCTCCTCTTCCTGCTGCCGCTTTTTCGTTTCCAATATCTCGTAGTGCATCTGATGGAGGATGAATCTGTTCCAACTCTGGCGTATCAATAACAGCGACAATCAATAACAATATTACGACTCGAGGAAGAATCTGTGCTCGTGGAAATGACAAACATTCCATTAATACCGTTCAAAGACACGTAGAAGATCAACGTAACCTGACACATTTGAGGAATCAGTTTTTTCATCGGAGTTTTTTTTTTTCAATTACAAATGGGTTCCCCAATCATTTCAAGTATTATACAATTCATTTCAATTATTAATATTTCGATTATTTATTATTAATATTAATTAATTGAGTTTTCAATTCAAAATCGAGCATCAGTGTATATGGAATTCATAGAAGCAAAGATTGATGCTTTTCTTTGGTGACAAAAATGTTTCAATCTTGAGAAATGTCGATTTAAAAATTTCGAATATTTCTCTCGCACTCAGACGCCATGTGGTGATGATACGGGATTGGTACTACGTCTTCGCATTGTTATAGAAATATTTCGAACGCATACAAACATTGTGCAAAAATTTAATTCAGTGTTGTTTTTAATTCCCAAAAGTATAATTGCGTTCGATACACGCTTGATATTTATAATCTAACTATTGAATCGATTTTTATAAAATTTTTATTGCATATTGTGTATCTCTATAGCAATCGACTGAATTTAAATTATATAAAAATTATGATGTTTACATTTTTTTTGGCAAAATGTAGTGAAAAGCCTGCAATTTGTATTCTTCCCTTATTTTCTCGCCATTTTGTTATTATTGCGTGTACATTGAACATTCTCGTTCGGTCGGACGCTAGAGATATATTCATCCAAAAAACTGAAAATTCGCTTGTTTAGATGGCACATTTTTGAAATTTCAACAGCGCAGACCTACTGATCGAGGCATTCTATTTAAATTGTGTTTGTATATGTTAAAAATGTATAAAACGTAAAATAAATTTTTTTAAATGTATTTCATGAGTGTATTTGTTAAGCCTAAGAAACCTTACGTTAATATTTTTTTTATCTTACTTCATAAAAAAATTATAAAAATTGTCTTTTTTACGATGACGCAAAATGGAATCCTTGCTTAATTTGGACGAGTAGTTTTATATTCAACGTACCTGTATGAGTCTAATCAGACTAATTTTTCGTTTAGCCTCAGGATGAAGATCGCTGAGTATGAGGCCAAGAGCCGCGGCTTCCGGGACGGTTCGAAAAGCTCTCAAAAAATTAGCCGCCTGGCAAGGGACGCCTCTGGATGTATCCAACATATGAAAGAGGAATCCTAATTCGCACGAGAGGCAAAATTCTTTTTGGCACGAGTGCGAGAGCAGTCCTGTTCTAACGGGATCGCAATAGTAGAGCAACTGTGCAAACGAAAAAAAAAATTGATATCAGAAGAAACGTAAAGTATGATGGATATTTTATTTTCTCTTCAATATTTTATACTGGTCAACGTTTCAGTCTTGGAAGAATTACGAATCGGACTTACTTGAAGCATCGCGTTACAATAGCTGTTGGGAAGGGTTGCTTCGAGGCCGGAAAAACTGGTGAGATTGTACTGATCGAAATCAAATTCGTCGTAACCGAGCCTGGAATACTTGACTTCGATTTTGCGATAGCGTTTAGGTATAGCTATGAAGCTACCGTCCTCCGTTTTCGATCGAGATTCACCAGCGAAAAGTTTCGTTACCAAGCCTCGACGTTTTTCCTGATTGTAAGGAATCTGCAAAAATTGAAGAATTTACACTCTCATCCCTGAACAACCGGCCTGTGCTAACGAGATTATACGGGCGATTAGATTTATCGAATACATTGGACATTATCGATTTTCTTTCTTGATTAATTTTTTAACTCGAAGCAATTGATTTGCGTGTCTATTTTTATTTATTTTGCCAGGTGTACACGTTTCACCCAACCAATCGATGGATGCACGAAAGCAAATTCTCTGTACGAACTTTTTCATGTCTATATCTATCAATCAAGAAGTTACGCCAAAGAAATATATTTTTTTTTCATCAAGTTTATCACAAACGTTAAGGGGAGCATTTTGGCGTTTCGTCGCGTACGAACGTATGATGAAGAGCAATTAGAAAAATAGAGAGAAATAAAATAGGGGAAAAGTGGAACGAGAGCGAGAGAGAGAGAGAGAGAGAGAGAGAGAGAAAACGTGGGATTATCAGCAAGCATCAAAAATATTAACGTTAGCCAATTGTGTATCTCATAGAGCCTTTATTGTATTCAAATACAATGTTTTTCTTTATTCTTTCCGATTACACATATTCAGGAGCGATAACATATGCTATTTATTGCGTATGCATAATCGTAATTAACCAAGGAGAAAAATATGTCCATATATATTGCGGTGGACCTTGAAATAAAAAAAAAATAATTAAAAAAAGAAATAATTAATGGATCTTACTTTCGCATCGATGTAACGGAACACGGCGTAAACCGATATTGTAGGTATTTACTTTTTGAACAAAGTTTTAATTGCAATTATCACGTTCAAGCAACGAAACTTCGCCGACTAGCTTATCAAATTACATATCACAATTTTTTCTGTCACGCTACGCGAATTTATGGACTACGGTAATTATTGTGACAATAAGCCCGATCAGTCTTCTGTTTATGTTCAATTTAAATATTTCCTCTCACTTTAGCATTTATTGCTGGTATCGTGAATACTTTTATTAGTCTCACAGGGCTCATCGAGAACCCCTTATATATATATATATTTAATTTTCCTTAATTTTAATTTCTAGTCAAAACTATCAGCGGTTCCATTCGATAGCGCAACAAGTTTAATTAATCTTATCAGCACCATTTTTTTAACATTATCAATGTTTTTTCCGATACCACGTTGCGCCGAAATAATGCAACCGCATAGAACGTCCGAACAAATTGGATCATCGCGGAGCCTATGAAAAATCGCAACCACCCTCTTCTCATTTCTTGTTCGGGTTTTTTTTTTTTTTTTTTTTTTTAGTTTCGTTAGGGACACACTTTCGCACCTGACACAATCTTAGAACAAATGCATTCGTCATAGAATCGCTAACAACGCTAAAGTTCTTGCAACAACGAAGAAGGCTTCGGAAGAACGCGGATATTATTTTGTTCTGCAGTATCATGGATATTTGAGGAAGGGCTGAGGCGTGAACGGAAGTAGCGTGGGAGAATATTGTTTTCTCACTTGATTTCTGCGGAACGCCTGCGGATTTGGCGCATAACCGATCGTCCCTTGCATTTTCATAGTGCGCAAAATTTCCGGATCGATCGCTGGTGTTTTTCTACACGGTTGTGCCACGTGACATGAAAAAGAAACAAAGATTCTGATGTCAGTTGGATTCATTGCTGCAGACAAAATGAACAAAGATTGGGAAAAATCGAGTCAAGCTTATATTTGAGATTCTATCGATAATGATGCGGTGAGAACACGTTATTTTTATCGCAATATTTCTCTCCATATTATATTGGAGGAATAAGTTCGTACCGGTGTTATATTTTCTTTTTCTTTGCGACGATTTTTTTTACTATTCGACATAGTGTAAGTATTCGTTTGATAGAGCTCTTACTGCTCTACAAAACTGTGCTAATCGTCCTTTTGCCCAGGACAGTTGTAACGTCGAAAATGTTATCGAAAATGCGAAAAGCAGGTGTCGAAAATGTTGCTTTTTACCTCCTGGATATTCCATAGCCTCAAAAGTAATACAAATGTAAATTAGTGAAAAAGTCGATTATCACAGTTTCGTAAAGCAGGAAAAGCTCTATCGAATGAATATTATACACTTTGTCAAACAGCAAAAAAATCGTTCTGAAAAAAAAAGAAAATATAAAAACGCTACGCACTTATTCCTCAAACTAATATTTAGTATTTCTTCGTTGCGTAGTAAAGGAATGCCCCCTTCTTTAGCTAAGATTAAAAGATCACGTGTTGCATTAACTGATACTTTTCAAGTCGACATTTTTTTCATGAGATTGCATCTCGCACGAACACAGTAATGACTTTTCGTGTTCTCGCTATGTGAAGCAATGACACTTGATTTTCGGATTTTGGGTTACGTCCTTAATCCGAGAAAAAAAAATTTTATCCTCGCTCACGCGATTGTAGTTCTTCAATAAAGTTCCTTTTTGAAAGTAGTTTTAACATACCGATAGATCTTTTTCAGGAATTCCTCAGGCCAATCGCTAAGAAGAGAGAGACCGGCGTATATCATCGGCACGTTGCTCAAAGGCGTTACGGTATCTTCGAGGGCAATAGGCTCGAGGGTTTCAACCGGATCAGCAAATTCTGTAGGTCTATCGATAGATTTTTTTGTTATTTCTTTTTCTCATAACAGATCATTTGATAAAAATCGATGCAGAAATATGTCCTGATTGGGTTTGGTTGGGGCTGTTTGCGTTTGCACTATCAATGAGTCATTTCCGATTCTCTGCGTTTACAATTTTTAGACGGGCAATATTATCTTACAAAGCACCCGTGTTAGTGTAGATCGTCAGAAATTTATGAAACGTGTTGGGATGTTTTGTTTTGGACGAAAAGTTACAGATCGTCACGAGAAAAGTGCTAATTAATGTTATTCGAACCATTTGGAACAAAAATCAGCTTCATTGTAACCTTGTCATATTATGATTTTGAAAAGACTAAGTCTGGTATAACGACATTGTAGCAAAGTTGATTTTCGCCCATTCTCTCGTATTTTCAAAATTTATGGAGTTTTAATAACAGTATAGAGGAAAACACTCTCGATGTAAATAAACATTGAATAGTTTAGAATTCGATGCAAGGTTGATTGATATTTGTGATATAGCGGGTGATCGAGAAATCGCAGGTGTGTTCATATTTTCCAAATGCGTGATATTTTAACGTTCATTACGTGAATCGTTATATTTCTGGTGTTTAACCTGAAACCAATGAACGTTGATAAAAAAGGTGACAATCTTTTTTTGAAAGCAGTTCAATGAACAACAAATTTCCCAGCTAAGAAAAACAGCAAGTTCAATATTTAGCCTCCATTCGAATACATCATGAAATGCGGTAGGTCAAATTTTAATAGGAATTCCCAATGAATGAACGCTAAAGAGTTTAAGAAGTTGGGTTTATACTAATAAACGTAGAAACTAGTGGCAATTACTAACCTCGGAAAAGCGTTGAATTGGGGATCCGGGCTGTTGGTAGCCATGAGATGAAGAGAACCAGCGGAATCTCCAAAACTGAGACATTTCGACGTGGGAGACACGTCAAAGGAGAGTACCATAGCGCCACCGGTTGCAACCTTGAAATCGTTAGCCCACTGATATAACATCACGATTTTCATCTCCCTCGAAATTTTAACTCGTATATCGAATTGCATTTTTACCTGGTAGAGACAAGTTAGGGACGGTTGAACGTCAGCGTAAATAGTGTCGAGTAGTTGCATTTGGCCCATAGGGGATACAACTGCTAGACGACTAGAGTAGCTAGGAAGGAACTTCAGAAGGAGCGGGTATACCAAAGTTGTGACGGGAGTCAGTGCTCGCATTTGTCTCAAGTCATAGACCATCAAGAATCGATCTACCGAAAGCCCCTGTCGACTACATTCATAAATCCAATTACTATCAACTCGTATCGTACGTTTCGGTCGTGACTGGAATACGCATCGTACATCTTTCTTTCATTCTTATATCACCAGCCAGAATTGGGCGTTGTGCAAACAAACAAAACAAAAATGGAGTCAACATTTTGAAATATTTCGTTTAACCATTGCGTTTAATTTACCATCAATTTTCAACGGTCGATATATCAAGAAAGCCGTACCGAAAGTTCGAAAACGAATTTCCAGATCGTTTATATTTTCCCAGATATACGTGCGAGGTTCGTTCAAAAAATAAGGTGACTTTTCAAATTTCATGAATTACGTTCGATTTTCGATTTTTTTTGTTTTCGTTATGTTGGTACACGTATCTTCAACATATGCTGGCATTATCAGCCGTTTTGTACATTTAGTTTGCTTTTGATACAAATAAAGGATACACATGTATTGATAAATAAATATTTTCGAGAAACATAAAAAGTCACGTTATTTTTTTAACAGACCTCCTGCATTTCATTACGTATCACCAACATTTCGATAAAAAGTAAGTTTGTTTATGATTTTACCGAAACGAGTTTCTTTCAGAATAATTGAAATGACAAATTTTACGTTTTTAAACCGAATTTCAACATAATTGTCACACTCACTTTCCAATTGAACGGAGTTTCACGCATGGCTTTTTTCGTCGATAACACAAACTTAATGGAAAATGCATGCGATTTCGTGGATTCTAAGAATATGAGTATCAAATGGAGAATCAGTTTCCAACTGGAATATGAGCAATCGGTAACGATTTTGGAAAACGAAAAAACCATTTTTAGCGACTGATGGAAATGTAACTTATAACGAACATGGACGATGATACGCATCAACGGATGATGGTCGATCAGAATTTTCGATATCCTCGAACTACTGAATTCCTTGAACTCAATTTTTTTTCTCGTAAAATACGTTTCCAGTAGAAAAGCAGCAAACGAGGGATCAATTAATTGACAAACCGTTGAAATTATCGACTGAACGAATAAAGTCAATGCCCAATTCTGTCACAGATTCGGCGTCATATCTTTCCATTTCTCTCGCTTTTTTTTAAGTACCTGTTGCTGAAACCACATGTGACGAGATAATTGCCTTGCACGTCAAAATCACTGAGCGAGCCACTGTGAGTCTCGAGGGTATGTTCAACCGCAAGGGTATTCGGATCTCTGAGATCGATTCTACCTGCTGGATTACCGGCGCACACGAATTTACTGTGCTTTCTCAAAATGGCACATCCGTGCTCTCCCACGTCGATCAATCCGGTCTCTTTGCCCGTCGTCAAATTGAAGTCAATTATATTTTCCTGGTGGCCACCCATCAGCAATTGGCCACCCGAGCTCTGCAGCATACACTGCATGTCGATCATGTTTTCCGACCTGAAATATAAGCGTTTCATCAGCGCGATCAAAAGCTCAAAAGGAATTGGGAATACATTGAAAATATTTGGCAAATATACCAAATGGGAACCGCAGCTTGTACGATCTTGGATTTTATAAATATACTGCAAACAATTTTACATCCAGCTATGAACAATTGAAGACAACATTATTAACTTAAAATTTTGTTATCAATATTAAAAACGAGAAGGTTTGGATATTTGTTTGGAATTAATGGTAATCAATCACCCTAAAGGCCTGGAATTAATTTGATTAAATTTGGAACACAATTAGAGTAACTCTGGGAGAATGCTGCAGGTAGTTTCAACCACAGTAGAAGTTATGTTTCTTTATTTCGAAAATGCTTTTATCTGTCGGAAGATCGAGACGAAAACTAATTTTCGGATTTTCGCTTGTGGGAAGTCCTCCAATCGATATAATCTAATCGAATACAATCATATACCAAATTCTACCTGATATATTTAACATACCATATAATCCAACCAATTCTAAAATTCTACTCAAATTCGAAAATTCAATTCTTATCCTTACCAAGTTTGATGGAATTTCAATGTATTTATGTATGATTGACTCGAATCTAATGTAATTATAATCTAATAAAATATTATGTAATCGAATAAATGTTATAAAATCAAAACGTCAATCAAAATGAAATATTATCAAAAATCTTCAATCATATTTGACAAGCATTGATCAGCTGTTGACTCATTCACGTTTTGAGTAAACTTTTATCCTATTCCAACTAGAGAAACACAACTTAGTTGCTACTGCACCGCATCAAGTTGGATAGCTCAAATAGATGGATTTTTAGTATATAATTAATATTATATAATTAATATTATATAATATTATGACTATATTGATATTATCACGATATTACCCAATAATATTATCATTAATAATATATAAACTACAGGCGAACCAAGACGAAGCAGAACTTTCCCGATTTGTATCGAGCAGTAAATTGTATAATAGACCATAATCATTTGAATAACCAGCCACAATTAATAATAAAATCATACAAGCTACTTTCCTTCCTGTATCTATGCATGGACACAAAAACTTTATCCATACGTGTGCGTGAACAGAGGTATGCCCCTCCGCAACTGGCATCTTAGCGAGCTCTGCGTCAGTACGAGTATGCCTTCGTCGATGGGATGAATATGACGGACTTCCTGTGTCGCGTGGACTTGGAAGGAGGTGTATTTCTGCAAACTGGATCCGTAGTAAGACGTAACATGGCCCTGGAAGCGAATTGGTCATTTAGCGCCATGCGCACTACTACGATTTTGGGTTTATCCGACGCAGATATTTTTCAAGCGTAACGATGGTACAGAAAATATTAAAGGTGATCGTCAATGATAGGAAAGAAGCAATGGGTTGGTTACCCCTTGATTTCCCATCCACATGAGTTCTTCCACCGTGTCAAAAGTGACTGTGGACACTCCGAACCTATGGCCTCCATCCGCGAGGAGAGTCCGAGTTTCGTGAAACTCGGCGCCCTCGTACTCTTCTCCGAAGGACTCATTGGCTGGAACGAATCCTTCGGACGAAAGATCATAGCTGGTTTCTTCCCCTGAAATAACAGCGGCAACATCAGAACAAAAGGAATTTTGGTTACAAAACGCATAACGCGAAAAAGTTGAAACATCTATTTATGGACGGATTTATATCTTTTGCTCTGTATCTGCAGTGACAAACTGATTGCTCGATCTCGACAAGGTTATAATCGACACGTTTGACAATAAGCGGACGAAAATCGCAAACAATTGTGAGGCGAAGCAGCGAGGTGTTTCGTGAAAATAAATACTTCGTGCGTTGATAAACGAGCCCATTGGAGACGTGCTGTTAAGAGGATAAAAGTGCACCTGTACAGCTGTGCATGCCAAAGTACAGCTGTGAGAATCAGCTGGGATGACAAATGACGAAGAGACGACGAAACGTGGATGTATAGTGAAACAAGAGAAGAGAAGGAATATGCGACGCCGCGGCGAATCGATTGTTGAAAAAAAATTTCCGAGAAGAAAACGTTTCGATCAAACGGAGCACGAGTATCTGGGTAGGAAAGGAAATGTTTTGTTTGCGGTTAACATGAAGTTGAAAATGGCGTTGTTGAACGTCGATATTGTTTCGTCGCTTTGTAAACAGATAGTGTGTACGTGCGAGGGGAAGAGAAAGAAAGAGACAAGGTGAGAGAGGGGGGTAGGAAGGGAAGACGAGAGTGGCGGCGTCGTCGACGAAAAAACTTACACAGCAAATTCGCATCGCCGCTTGTATCCGCCTCGATGGACGAGTCGTAATGTCCCAAAACTGTAAAGTCCATTTTGAATACGCTTCGCGATCACATTCGTAACGTAAATTCGTTGACCGAGGGGAAAAAAAACGAGTTCAAATAGAAACGCGAGTTTGGTAATCGGCCTCTTTTCATAGCACACGTCAGTCGCCTTGGCAACTGTGCAACAAGCTTAACCCGATTTTACCGCCTTTATGATTAGCACGTTGAGCTCGCGTTTAATAAACGATTATCGAGTCATAATTAACGCGCAGAGAACAAGATTTTCGAATCACCTTTTACTAGACGTTGACGAAAATTCGATCTGAGATACCTTTAATTCAAGATTCCGGTTTTTCTGCGCGTTCCTCGACCGCCGAGGACGAGCTTGTATCTGGCCTTGAGCGTGGCGCCCCTACAGCGCTGAGCGAGAAACTAACGAGCGATGCGCGCGCCTCAAACTTCCTTGACGCTTCTGCGACTAAAGCAGATGATAGAATATGGCGGCAGCTGTGTGAAGTGAGCAATTTCATTTTTACTTTTGCCGTTTTATTTGCGAACATCGTTTTTGGTCCGTTCTGTCTAAAGAACAATTAACACGTTCGTGAGTACAGTTTTAGGTAAATAATGAGAGATACAAATGATCATGGTACGTTAATGACACGCCTTCGGTTTTTTGCATCCCTATTATTATTCAAATTGAAAATCATGAACTAGGCGAAATGCAGAGCGAAGGAGACATAATTGATATATGTCGAAATATAAGTTGAATTGTAGGAATCAAATTATATGCGTTTAGGATGGATCTCAGCTACTCATCTCAGGGTTGGGTTAGTTATAAGCTATTTATTTCAATCGGCGGAATTAAATATTGTGATGCAGATGCATTTCTTAAACTGAAAGTGATCCAAATTACATTGAATAAAATAAAGGTGTACTGAATACATTATTTTTTTGTTGGAAATGGTTCCTTTTCAAACGGTTTTGTTTAATAAAAAATGATATTAAGGTTAATTTAGAATTCAAATGAGAGAGCGTATGTTCATTTGAAAAACCGTTGTATTCATATTACATTCGATTAACTCAATTCTACTTCCCAAATTCATAAATAGTTTACGACAGCAAAATGACCGATATAAAAAGTAAATATTTAATTCAAATTATATGTAAAAGTTAAGAAATAGAAGTTTATAACAAAAATAGTAATACAAAAATGGTAAAAGAATGTGTCAAAAGATATATTTATAGAATATTCATAACATGTTTTTACTCATATTAAAAATAATATAAGAAAATTAATTAAATAATATTAAAAAAGGTTTATAATGTTTCCTTCAACAAATATTAACATGTCATAAAATAATTATAAAATTATTATACAATAAATATTCGTAGGAATCTAATATGAAAAATATTAAGTAGACGTCGAAATTTCGATCGAAGTTTATTTCTTCATTAACACGTGTGTATTTCGAAAATACAAACGTTGCCGACATATCGCAGACGCTCGTCAGATCATACGACGCATCCGATGTACCTGTTGAAACGCGAACGAACATGTTCGCCCATCGACGCTTCTCACTTATCGAGAGAAAGAGCATCACTCGTCCTGAGTTTTTTAAAATTCATTATTGAGGTAGAATCCAGAGAAAAAGATTACGGAGACAAAGTGTATATCCTAAAGTAAGGTTATTAATACTCATTGAAAGTTTCTTCGAATATCCAGGATTTTGCCATTTTTCGGCAATAAATAAATCAAGCCAGGGAATTAGGTTGCAAGATATTTCTTGTTACAATTCGCTTGTGCAAATGTTATTTGCATTGCGCAGAAAAAAAATGGCAAAAAATCGCGTTTAAATGACAACATAATTATTTTCCTGTTTTTGTATTTTTTTTTTTCGTTGATATCGCTTAGTCACCGCCAATTTATAGAACGTTGCTCGAATACCTGTCTGAAATGATTCATCATTAAGACGGAGCCGCACCCGCGACAAAACATCGACGCAGTCTCGGCTCGCGTCGGTAAAACAGAATTAGGTGCGAGCTGCGGTTATCTACCGGGAGGCAACATTGTCGCCAGCCTCCGGAAAGCCCGACGAGCTTCGTGTATCAATATGTATACGTGCATACGTACACACCGGAAATTTGGAGATGTGCGCCACGCCGGCATTTTCCAGAACTAAATGTCACAAATGTCGGACGTTTTTTTCTCGAAATCGTAAAGAAATACTTAAAAATTGTAGGTTCTCACGGATTTCCACAAATATGTGATGAAATCTTATGATTCAGGTACCAAAATGTGTTTTTTGAATATGACTACGCGGCTCTTCTTCCCTCCAAGTTGTGACATTAGCCAAATTCTCTATAATACATCGTTTCCATGACGGCGCCCCATGATAATAGAATCTGTAATTTTTCTTGCGATTTACGATATTTTGGAAGAAGACAGCCGTTTGTCCATCAATTTGATTTTATCCAGTCACATTTGGTGAAATTCTGAAGAGCCGTTTAGGAAATTTGTGGGAAACTATTACCTCGATCGGCGAACGAGGGGGAGGTGGGGGACGCTGTGCGGCTCCCTCTTAATAAACCTGAGACAAGCTCTGAGCAACTATTTGAACATTGCCATTTAAATAGTTTTGTATAGTGAGTTTTTAAAAAATTACACCGTTGATGCGACCATTTAGATGTCAAAGCACAAAAGTTTATACAGATACCGTCAAAAATCTGTATCCTATACGTAACAATTCAAAAACATTTTGTTCTTGCGAGAATCCTGTTGCGAAGCGAGAAAATCGTATCTCCGTAGGAAACAAACATTGGTATTTAAGAAATATGACATAGATGATGAAATACAGCTGATTATAGTAAATACATCTTTAAAATATATATAAAGATTGATTCAAGATCCATAACAATGTCATGGGCAAAAAACTTGGCGACTGCGAAGTAATTTCATGTATAGTTGACAAAATATCAATAGATTCAGCAAATGAGTCAAATTCAGCACGAAATATTGTAAGATCGAAGAGCAGAAGCTTATCAGCTTATTTTTCTGGCATAACGTCGAAACCTTAAAAATGTGGATCGTATTCTTAATGATGTTGAAGTTTGCACTGGAATGCAATATAAATTCTCTTTTTCTTACTGTTGTTATAAAAAATATTCTTTCTCAAATTCAGTTTTCATATTTGAGATAAAAATCCTCCAAAAGAATTAAAAAAATTGTTATCGTGTAAAATAAGAATACAAGTGGTAAAAAAATGATTTTCTTTTGCCAGTATTCTTTGGAAAATATGAAAAGATAATATTTTCAGTAGAGCTTGGATGCAAAAAAATATTTTCTTCAGCCTTTCCGTTTCGGTTTAGGGAAATATCTGAAAAACTGTATTTTGTGAAAGAGAAAAAGAGCTGTGCTTCGGATTAGGGTCAACCGAATTTCGACATGAAATTTGGTATACACTTTCTTTTAATATTATAAGATATCTATTAAATCGATTTTAGCCGATGTGCCATAGTTCTCGAAATATTTACTTTTTTAACTTTTCAGTGCATTTCCAAAACAAAACACTTTTGTACGTTTAAAATAAAATTTTGCAAAAACGTGGTTTATGATATTTCAATAGAAGCCCTTGAGGGATTTTTGTTAATTAGCGATTATTTTCAATATATATAAATTTCAAGTTTATTCGCAGCTGACCCCCCACTCCTCCAGTTTCACTTAACAATACTCGTGTTTATCGCTCGCCATGTTAGGTTGATTTTTTTACGTTGTTTGGGTTTGCTTAGGGTTTATTGGGTGCGTTTGGGTTTGTTTTGGTTAATTTGATGTGGTAGACGCATGTCACAATAAAAAGCATTTCAAATTCGATATCTCGAAAACTATGGCTCGTCAGCGAAAATCCTTTTAGACTATACCCCATAATATTGAAAAGAAGCTGTACGCCAAATTTTAAGTTGAAATATTTCATCGGTAGTGAATCCTAAAAAAATCATAAAAACGTCAAAACTTCATCATCAAAACCATTGCAGATGTCTCTCAAAACCACAAATTAATAAGATTCAACAATGGAAACAATAATGTCATGAATTGTTAGAAATTTGAGAATGTAAAAATATGGTTGCCGGTGAAAACTTTTCACAATTCTGAAGATAATTTTTCTTCCTGTATATTTACACCTTTCCGTTACTCCTCGCTCCAAAAAATTGTAACCTGCTAAATTCGCTGACTTTCAATGCTCGTTTTTTTTTGGTTACCGTTGCGAACGTTCGAGGATGTGGGCTCGGTTTTTTCAGCAAGAAACAGAACGAGTGCGTGAAATGAACAGTGGGTTGTCCATCGGTGCAATTTTTAATATCCAGCGGGAGGGCTCAATGGCGATGAATCAGTCGTGCGCGTCGATGGGGGTTGTATACTCCAGGATCGAAAGATTCAACGTTGACGGATGTGCGTCGTGAAATCGAACGCGATGTTGGCACTTCGCCCATCATCACGAGGTCCATTGACGTCACGAGATACGTCGGAAAGGAAGATCGTCTTGTGAGGGGTGGAGGACGAGTGCCTAAAAAAAAAAAAAATTCAATATCTTTTGTATATTCGTTTGATTCGAGGTGAATCAATCATTATTTTTTCCTGATGTTTTCGACGAGGGTAATTTCTTCTTTTTTTCTTTTTTTCTTTTTAAGTAATTTCTTCTTTTTTTCCCCTAATTGGTTTGAACATAATCTTGGTATATTTTATGGATATGAACTACACAAGTTTTTGAAAAATAGGCAAAACGTTTCTTTTCTCCGTACCGAGCGTGCAAAGAAGAAAAATAATTATCTGATTGTTTGGCAAAAGCGTGTACGGCGATTATTAAACGCTATTCAAGATGAGGCATCGAAAAAAATTCTACGCAGACTACACGATGTAAACTTTAATTCTTAATCGTTAATGAATGGCCAGAGGCTTTCATTATTAACCCTTCGACTGCACACTTCAGCCACGAACTTCTGACTGCGTTTTCAGTCGATCGGATCCCAGACGTTTTTCAGCTCGTTTTATTTCACTTTTTTGTAGTCAATTATCCTTAGCTCAGGGCCCATTGTCCAAAAAAAAAAAAATTATAAAAGAGTGCCGGTTTCTACAAAAAAACAAAAGACAGCTGATCAAGCCTTCGTTTCAAATGGGAGTTGCGATGATCAAGATGGGCTCGAAACGACCTTGTATGCAGTCAAAAGGTGAATATTCGTGTGATATCCGGTATTTTTTGAAGATCACTTTTCATTCATTTCGTAGCATAACATAGAAATAATTTTCTCGTCCATCATTTTACCAGTTCTTTCATGGTCCACGAAATTAGTTTATTTTTTCGGATAGGCCAGGAATGGTTCATGGAAAAATGTACCCAAAAAGAAGTTTCGTCTAAACCATTTACGTCTTCTCAATCACTAAATCAAAATTTCAAATTTTCTATCGTCCAAGTATTTTTTCAACATGTTTTTCGAACAATAGATTGCGGCGATGGTCGAATGTTAGATGACCTTTTTTCAACGAAGCATTTTGGTGGAAACGTTCAGCTACTTGTTTGCGATCAAAACTATCCTCTAATGATTTTCTCATAAAAATTAAAACCGTACACGTTTCTGTGAAACAGGGAATACTTGATGGTGCTGTGGAACGTCACAAAAAATTGCGAAGACTGTAAAATTCTGTGTGCCGCAGTACAGTGCTAATACTCATTAGCTCGAGATTCGATCCTTTCTTGTCGTTCTTTTTATAGCAAAAATCAATGGCCTCCATGTTCGATACAAGATTATAATGCACTCCACCGACCAAAGCTAGGGGATGTTCATTCTATTTTAGACGCAGATATATCCAATAAGAGAGCAACTTCAAATTCGCCAGTTTTACACGATAATAAAGTGTGCACCTTTAGCGTGGCAACGAGCAATTTTTTTTCATTTTCCAAACGTTTTTTCACAGCTTGATCTATGAAAGTTAGTCAATCATGTTTTAAGATTCTTGTTTATACGATAATTCTGCTAATTCTGCAAAATCTTATTTTGGATTGTTACAAACATGAGGAATTAAAATAAAATTTCGTTGTTTTTCAACGATGCAAACTTCACGACCATAAATTTAACTGCGTCCTATTTTTGAGAAAAAAACAACATTTAAAAATTCGAAATATGAAAAAAACGGGAGGCCAATTCGAAAATTAATAAATATGAAAAAATCGTGAGGGCAATTCAATTATTAGTAAGGGATGTCAGCTGCTGTCAAATTCAAGATTTTGTAACAAGGAATACTGTCAATTCGTCTCGTTAATAATTTATTAATTTTTTCACCTCTCGATAATAATGCCATAAAAATTAAGAACATCTTGATGTTGGAAATCATCGAAAAAAATTTTGTAAAAGAAAACAACTATTTCTTTGAAATCCTTTGCTGTAACATCCCACCATCGTTAAGTTGTTTCTTTCGCTATATAATTCATTAGATCTAATCGCTATAAGATTTTCAAATTCACGATTTTCTATACCAAAAATCGTTTGAATTAAAAAATGTTTTTTTTTTTCATTCGAATAACTTCTTTATTTGCTATCAAGGAGGATTGGGGATGCGGATGGACGTTAGAGATTTCGTACCGAGAAGGCGTTGCGCAGATCGTTGCATTCCCTGTAATTCAAGCGATCTCTGTGTCTTGATCGTGCCGCGCGACAAAAAACGCCCGTGGGGCATTAATTCAATAGTCGACCCCTTCCTCGAACTGGCGGTTTGTACGGTGGAGGTATCCTGAATTTTCAGGAACGTTGATTAAGACACTCCTCGTTCTTTGAAAAAAAGATCGAAGAAGAAGCCCGATGTTACGACGAAGCTTGATGACAAAGACGGATAGACAAAGAGATCGAGGGAACAGAGAAATACGGAAAAAGAGTGTGAGTTTGTTTGGGTTAAAGAAAGAATAAGAGAAAAGCTGCGGAAAGAAGGGAAAAATTAGAAAACGTGAATGATAGACAGTAACAATTAAGGGAGTACAGCTACAGAGACCGCCCGAAAATCGTTGAAACTTTTGGAATTCGTCATAAAAAGAAAATTGCTTTTGCGATGCTCCTGTTTTTTAATTTATTATTTATATTCATTTTTTATGATAATAATATTAATTAATTTTAATATTTTTATAAAATAATATAATATTAATGAAACAACATTAGTTAATTTTATATTAATTAATTATTATATATAAATTATTATTATTCTTTCATTTCTTGTAGACTTCATTGAAATGATTTAATATTAATATTGATTAATTAAATTAATTAATTTCAATATTAATAAATTCGACTAATTAATGGTAATTAAATAACAATTGTACGTCTGCCAACATAATTCGTTGTAAGATGCGAAAAAAAATACAAACCGTTTAAATAAATGACTTGAATATCGATACCAGATTTTACCCTTTTTTCATTCAAGAATATGTCACTCCTATTTACAGATGGTATGAAATTAGACTGACAGACAAGTTGAAATAACTATAATAATACAGAAAACAAAAATATTTGTTCCATCTTAGGGGTACAAAAGGATTGGGGAGTCGGGTGGAATTGGTTGCGTAAAAAGCAAATTACGCGTACGATGGAACAAATAAATAAAAAATATATATCATAAATACAATTAATTATAAAAAGCGCTATAATGGAATAATATAATTAAAGTATCATCATTCATGTGAAATTTAATTCTGCTCACTTCATAGATCTCAACCGAACAAAAATGTATTGATCTTTGTTCACGAATCAAACCTATTCAAAATTTCGTTTGACAGATGCAAAAAAGATTGTTTTTCGTAAAGTTTTTAAAGAAATGGGGTGTAACGTAAAAAATGTAATTTACGAATGAAACGTTACAGAAGTAATTTAATTTAAGTAAAGCATTTTAATAAAGTAATTTAATTAAAGTAACTTATTTAATTTAAGTAAATAAATGTAATTTACTTAGTTCGGACAATTGGAGGGACGAAAAAACGTATGATTTTCGAAAAATCAATGGAAAACAAATATCCTAATTATTTACACTGCCGGTAATTGCGTAGAATCGGAAGCTTTTTTAGTTAAGTAAAGTTTTGATTTAAAAACTGAATTAAATCGCACGAGTAGTTTTCTCCGAGTAAATTCCAAGAAAATCCAGTGATCCATTGGGATTGAATCGTAGTGTACGCCCCTCAAAGGTTTTGATGATATTTCGTTTTCGAATCAGTCGATTTTTGATTTCGATTTTTTCGAGAAGTGATTCCTCATTGATAAACGTCGATTGGCTGTACCTTGGGATTGATGAAACGTATACGCAATACTTCGACGAAGGCAGCGATCGCCGAAACAACAAGCATCATAGCGAGAATGTGTCCAGTCACGGGGACGGACTTGGCCTTGCTCGGTGCTCTCGTTTCCTCGAACGTACCGTTGTAACTGTGAACTATCACAGTTTCCTTCTTTTTATCACCCGTGCAAATCAATTTTTCAATATCTTTGGTTTCGACATCAGATCCCCTCTGGATTCCGTTGACGTTTCCAGGTTTCTTCGCGTAAGTGCAATTCCGATCATAATTGCTGAAGAATATCGAGGAAAGCCAATACTCGTAATTCAATCCGGGGCACATTTTTCTTTCACGAAATTTCATCGATTTTAAAAAATTCGTTCGATTCGAGGTTTCGCGAAGATGAATCGAATCGGTCTCGTTTCCAACCTCGTATGACGTATCGAGCAACATTTTCGCGGGCAAAAATAGTAGCCCGCAAAATATCAATAGGGTCAAAAGTATACTCAAATTTATTCCCATATTAACGTCCATATTCAATTTCATCGGTAAAGGTAGAGCACGCTGAGGTTCTTCAATTTTCTCTTCCTCGATCCTCGGTCTTCCCTCCTCTTCGTTTTCCATCCTCGAAAAATTTTACGAACGAATATCGAAGGAAAAAGCAGCAACACAAACAAACCTAAACAGAGAGCACCCGAACGTGTTCGCCCTCTAAATGCTACTCTACTCTTTATATCGTCTTTTTATTTTTTTAATTTATTATTATTTTGTTCTTTGGCTTCGAACGAAAGAGCCTGATGACTTTTAAACAACGGACTCGTGTTTCTTCGTGGTATCGGTCAAACTGTTGCGCATATTGTCGTCGAAACAGGAGTTACCCTCGTTTATCGATTCCTATGGGAGATGCGAACCCTAGTGCGCAAGGCTCGTTACCGCCAACCCTGACACGCCGTTTCCTCGGCTATTGAAACTCGACGCGAATAGCACTGAAAAATTGAGCCTGCCGGAAATTGAAATGTCCAATTTTGTATTTTCACTTCTTTCTTAAGGCAGAATTCCATTTTGGGTGCTTTAAAAAAAATGGCTATTTTTATGCGTTTTTCATGAGATTATCAATATAGATATTGATGTGAGGTTTGTTTAGGTTAATAAACACAGTTTTGAAATACATTTTTTAAAATGTATTGTATACTTTATAGACGTAGGAGATACAAAAACATCATTTTAATACAAGCTCTCAATTAGTAGGTGGACGTACAAATTTCTCGACTTGAACTTTTATATTCGAGCTTTGTATTAATATTCAAGCTTTCGAAAAATTTGTCAGACACTAACGATATCTAATTAAAAAAAAAAAGCAGCGATCAAAATGTTATAATCCAAAGTGTGACCGAAAGTGTGTGTGAAAATCGTCGACAGGTTGAGAGCCTGATGAGTATGTAGAGCAGATGCTTCGGCACAGCGACCGCTACAGCGTGCTGCGTGATTTTTCACTGCCGACAGCCCCCGCCTTTCAAGACCCCGGAGCATTTCACCTTTAGCTCTTCTGTTCTTCATCGTTCTACACTTGCATCTCTTTCTCCCCCTCTCTCTGGCTTTATTTCTCTGTCTTTCACTTCTCTTACTTCACTGTTTGTCCCGTTGGTTTTCACGCACTCGAAAACACATTCGAGAGGTCCAGCTACTCTGGCAACCAAAAAATGAGAGTTCCATTTCATTGAAGCCTTGAAAAATTCATTTTTATTGTCTCTTTTTTCTTTTCAATTTCCAATTGTTCGTTCCAGCTGTAATTTTTCTTACAGTCGAATGATAGTTGTAGTTTTTTAAATAAAAATCTAAAAGCTTGCATATTAATATAAAGCTGGAATATAAAAGTTCTAATTCCAACGCACGTAATTTTAATAAATAATTAAACACAAGTCATTTTGAGACCCAATATCATGCGTATTATTTCTACGTGTTGTTTCAAGCCACATCGAAACCACGTGTTACTTTGACGCTGTATAGACATATATTCGATTTCAGAAACGTTTCACATTCCTAAGAAACCAACCGTATCCGTTATATATTTTCGATCCATATGATTTCACGGGGGGTTAAGAAAAAAAAAGTGTAAAGGAAATGAGAGCCCCGCTCTCATCTGACTTTGCTTCATCTTCTTCGTCTTCTTCTCCAGTGCTTTCGCCGTGGCGAAGGGACGATGCGAAAGGGACCAAGAAAGAAAAGGTTTGCTCACGGAGACGCTCTCTCGCAAAGAGGATATCGTCGGAGCACCGACATCGCAATTACGCAAATTGCGGTTCTGTTCTCGCCTCTCCTGCGGGCCTCAGAGAGAACCGAGACTCCACACCGAGCTAGTGGAGAAAAAGCCCTCGGCTATATACCTTCTCGAAAAAATGCATCTATATATATATATATATATATATATATATATATAACTACGCATCAAATGTTCGTCCGAACGGTTCACGAACCGACGTCAAATGTTGCGTCGGAACACACCGACTATTTCCTATACAGTTTTGCATACGTACACACGTGTACTTTGCATTGTTCCGGAACATATATATATATATATGCATAAACCGTTGAAAATAAAGTGGAAGACATTTACGAAGGTTCATCTGGTGTATCTTTACACTTTAACGGGGGATGAAAAATATATCTCTTGTCTTTATTATTCTCGAGGCTTCGAAGCTCCGGAGCGAACAATTTCAACGAATAGCCCTTCTCCTCCGTGTAAGTAAATGGGAGCTGAGAATGCCGATTTTTTTTTTCGGACCCTGGACAACCCGAGAAAACGTTTCTGAATTTGTAAGACGGAATAGCTCTATTACGTAATGAAAAGCGCAATAGAAGGGAGTGAACTTTGTTGTACGTACGGTTGTGCAATTACTGTGACGAATGGATATATTAAACGTTTTGGATATTTTATGAGTAAGAAGACTACTGTCGTGGAACGACGTTATAAAAAAGAAGGTTTGGTTTTGGAATCGTTCATTTTTAGGTGTGAGTGAAAATTTGTGAAGAATCGTTGGGATGTTTCGACTTTGTGTTCATTGGTGTTTTTAAATAGAGTGTGGATTTTCTTTCTTATTTCGTGTTCAATGTGATTACGGAATGTACACATGACGAAGGTACCTCCCCCAGGTAAGGCCCAGTGCCTAATAAAGCTCATTTTCTAAATATCCAAAAGTACAAAGTCAAACGGATTGAGCTCTCATCGTCGAGTGTCTAACTTTGAATCGCCCCAATTGATATAGCAACCACTGCGCTGTGGCGAACCCAAACAAATTTGTAGCCGGCAGAAGGAAGCTCCTGCGATCGCACGTTCGCGTTTCTTAAATTTCGACGTACAAAAACTTTCGAAAACAAAAAGTGTTTACAATGTTACTTGGTGAATCTTTATTCTAATTATATGTAGTGGTTTATCAGCGATGTACATGTTATTATCAAAATGTAAGATTAAAATTGAAAATTATATATTTTTTTTGTACGAAATTAAGAAAGAGTGGTCTGAATAAGGTCCAAAAGTCGCCTTTAAAAAACAAGTTTGTAGATAATAGTTAACATTGTTTTCTGAATCAATATTAATATTAATACGTCGATTATTTAATAAATAATAAAATAAATATTTTTGTTTGATTTGAAAATGCATAGTTTTTTCTTTGTACTTAAAAACAAACAAAGTGGGCTATACATGGCTCAGGTACCTTAAATAGAAAGATAAATATTCCTTTTATTTAACCCTTTACGGTCGGTGTCCCCGGGGACACCGGGGATCGGGGACATTTTTAAATCATCGTAGAAGATGATCAAAATTGATTAATTAATTAAAAAAATAATTACCTTGCGATTCAACATTTTCGGTTGACTTACGAGATAACAATGTATGATTGTTCAGAGAAATTAACTTAAATTAAATTAGCTTAAATTAAATTGAATTAAATTAAATTAAATTAAATATGCCGACCGCAAAGGGTTAACTTCCGAATTGGACCTTCCAGCCAAAATTCGAGATATAAAATTGTTAGAATCGAAAATGTGAAGCGAATCTAACCAAAGGAAAACCAGCTTTTTTCCTAGGGATAATTTCACATCAAATAAGAAATTCCCCTCTAAAACCCCCTTAATCTTCGTATGTTGATTCATTCCAATCCAAATGATTTTTAAATGTTGAAAACGACCATCTATAACACCAATAAATACTGTACCACCAATCTTCCATAAATAAAATAATAATAATGCATTTGCAATATCGAAAACTCGTACTGTTGCCGTCCGCCAATTATTTAGCGACATCGTAACGCTGTATTCTCACTCGATCTCTATCCGTTGATCAGCACTCCGTTGTACGTGACATGGAAAATAAACCTAAACCCCCCACCCTTCCCCGCCCCTACCCGCCACCCCCTTTCCCCGCCGTCAAAAAACAAAATGAAAAACATCGTCGTTGCACGTATCTGGAGCTAATTGGATGGATGAGCTTGATAGATCGCCGATATCTATTTTCTCTCTTAGTACCCGATGCGTGTAAAATGTGGAACTCCGAAGAGACGAGGGCCGGGTTGGGGAGGTTGGCGGTGACCAGCGAGCAGGAATCTTCATTTAATCAAGACCTCTTTACGAGTATCTCGTACCCGCCTGTTCAAGAGGGATGACGCAAGGTGTATATAGAACTATCTTCTTTCTCCTTAATTCCCCCTCTTCAGCACTGTCTCGTTCATCGCATCAGAAAGAAGAACCAGAAGATAGGAACTCCGCTTGAACGACCCTAACGCATGGGGGATTTCTCTATCAGGCTGATACGAGCAAAATCAAAGCCAATCGTGTTGAGCCTGTCATAAATAATACGAGAACGTATAAAAGAAAAGCTGTAATGGAAAGGGAGGGACAGAAGAGGTCGGAAAAAGTGGAAGAGGCTTGACAAGAGTACAGCATCAGTTTTCCAAGATTGGAAAGAATCTATGGCTTGGGTATCCTGAGCGTAGTATTGGAAGGGTAGCCCTTTGGTAAGAAGGCCCTTTAAGGGCTCACTTGAGGGCTTGAAGGCTTCCCTGAGAAAGCAACGGATTATTTCAGGTGTCTCTGATTAGGGAAGCCTCAAATGAGTCCTTGAAGATCCCTATTGTTACAATTCCTATTCGCATTGCCACAGCAGGACCCAGTTTGGGTATTAGAAGGACAGTATCGTCAGCTTCGACTAAATTGTTTGTGTATTTTTATTACTGAACTCGATTAGTCAGTGGTAGGCAAAATTAGGATAAAAAGGTGAGGGCATCAACAATTTGTTATATTTCACATTTATAAATCGTTTGAAAAATTTCACGTCTATGATTGTCATTGCCTTTGTGCATATATGGTGTTATGACAGTAAGTATGTACGAATAATCATATACGATATTTTTTGACATTTTTATAGTGATTTATTTCCGCAGAAAAAGAAATTGTTTTTTTAAGTAGTCTCATAGAAAACAAATAGTTTTTGCGTTAATTCTGTCTTTCGTTAACAGCCTTATTTGTTCAGAGCTTCGTTTGAGTAGATTAGGCTGTTCGAAGGACAGAATGAACGGAAGAATTATTAATTAAGAATTATTAACTAAAAACTATTAAGAACGATTAACTAAGAACTGATTTCGAATACTTTGGGGATTAAGGGGTGTTGAGTTTGGGTTTGTTTGGGTTTGAGCTAGGAAGTTTATATTTATCAGGAGGTGATTTCGAATACTTTGGGGATTAAGGGGCGTTTAGTTTGGATTTGAGTTTCAAAGCTCATATTTATCAGGCGGTGATTTCGAAGACTTTGGGGATTAAGGGGTGTTGAGTTTGAGTTTGTTTGGGTTTGTGTTTGAGGACGATGAATTGATGCTGTATGAGGTCCGTCCTCGAAACTCCATCGTCCTTGAAACCACATTCCCCAATATGCACGTAGTACATGCGCACAATCTAACTTCTTGGATGGTTCCACTCGTTGAAGAATTCTTGTATTAATGGCGATACGAGATTTATTCAAAAAATAAGGTGATTCTTCTCACTTTTCTCGAAAAATATTTATTTGTTCTTGGTTTTTTGACTTTTTGACAATGAACAATTTCCGAATACTTTTCATAGGAAATATAAATTATTTCAAAGCACACACGTACGTATATTCTTTGACAGAGATAACTCAAGTGGCCACTATGGTTTCCATGAGGCGTCGTTCACTATTAACTATTAACTAAGAACCATGAACTAAGAACTATTAAGAACTACTAACTAAGAACTATAATCTAACTAATTAACGGGAACACACAATCTAAGGAACCACAAGGAACAGTCTAATTCGTTCGAAGCTTCGTTCGAACAAATTAGGCTGTTCGGTTTATGGCCCAAACGTTTTTTTGCCACTTTGAAGCTTTTCGAATCTTTTTCGAATGCGGATCCGCGTACTATCGCCGGACTCTGCAATATTAATTTTCAGTCGTCATTTTTATTTCTTTTTTTGTCAAGTACCTATATATATATATAAATTGTTGTGTGCGTGCGCGCGCGCGCGCCCAGAGATACTTGCAAATATTTGTACAAGGAGAGTACGAAAAAGGCAAACGTGGAAATTCACGCAAGTCGTAATTAGCTTGCGGAATCGGCTTCTTGGGCTACTCGATAATCGCGATAATTTATACTCCTTAGGATGGTGGACTCGCCGAGATAGGCCGCGGATACATACCCTTTTATCCTGCGTGAGCCCTATATATATATATGTATATATATGCTTTCTTACGCACGTATCTATAGAGATATCGAACCCAGCGTGTTAAATGTGTGAGTGAGAGTATAAAGAGAGTATATAGGTAAAAAAAGCGCCGCGAAATGTCGCCCAATTAACAGCGAATTGGAGCGTCGAGGTCGTGCATACGATCGAGGGACGTTAACGACTCGCTTTTCATCCTCTCCGCGCCACACTCTTCTTTCTCTGTCTCTGTCTCTTTCTCTCTCCTTCTCTCTCTTCGTCTGACCAAAGCGGTTTGCCATTAACGCCTGAGTAAACTGGGAATGAAGAAGGGGTTTAAATATAGCGTCTTCGTTTTTTCTCCGCGCGTGGAAAGACGCGCGGAGGGGCTGAAAAGAGGAACATACGTGAAGTAAACGATCGACCGGGGCTGCTTTCCGTTTTGCTCCGTATACCGCCCGTTTATAGTTATAAATTGTGTAGTCCGGCTGAGTATAGGATTTAACATTAATATCTGCATCTGAGAGGTTCGATATCGAACGAGTTTTATGATTTTTATTACTCGACACCCTTATACACATCGCAAAATTGTACAATCCTTCGTCTCCGAGCTAACCTTTTCTTCTTTCTTGTTCCCTGACGCCTGTTGCGTACATTGATCGACTCGTATCGATCCATCCGGAAATTTCAACGAGGACTCGATAAAATGCATTTTTTGATCGGATCTCGAATTTCTCGAGATCGTTCCGTTTTGATGTTTGCGTTTGTTTGGGTTTGATCGGGTCTCGAATTTATCATTGGTCAGTGTAGTTTTATGTTTGGGTTTGTTTGGGTTGATTGGGCTTGATCGGGTTGAATTTATCATTGATCGTTGCATTTTGATGTTTGGGTTTGATCGGGTCTCGAATTTATCATTGGTCAGTGCATTTTGATGTTTGTGTTTGATCGGGTCTCGAATTTATCATTGGTCGTTGCGTTTTTATGTTTAGGTTTGTTTGGGTTGATTGGACTTGATCGGGTCTCGAATTTATCATTGATCATTGCATTTTGATGTTTGGGTTTTTTTTGGATTTGATGGGTCTCGAATTCGTCATTGATCGTTGAATTTTGATGTTTGGGTTTGTTTGGGTTTGATGGGGTCCCGAATTTATCATTGATTGTTGAATTTTGATGTTTGGGTTTGTTTGGGTTTCTTCGGGTCTCGAATTTATCATTGATCGTTGCATTTTGATGTTTGGGTTTGTTTGGTTTTCGTCGGGTCTCGAATTTATCATTGATCGTTGCATTTTCATGCTTGGGTTTGTTTGGGTTTCTTCGGGTCTCGAATTTATCATTGATCGTTGCATTTTCATGCTTGGGTTTGTTTGGGTTTCTTCGGGTCTCGAATTTATCATTGATCGTTGCATTTTGATGTTTGGGTTTGATCGGGCCTCGAATTTATCATTGATCGATTTTAAACCGATTTCAAACCGATATTAAACTTTTTGACCGATATCGATTTTGAAGGTTCGTCGTAATTGATCAAAATTAACCCGAAAAAAAATCTCCGGAATAAAAAAAAACATTCGGATCAACATTCGCAACATGGCAAAGGACTGACGTTGATACGCGTCGAGGGTGCTCCTCCGATATCGTTCATCGGACGATTCGAAGTCACGTGTTCCTCAAACTTGCAACCAAAAGGTCTTAACGTTCATGCTACAATGGCAAGTATTACATCCTTCGTGTTATTCCGTTTCCCACGTATCAACATCCACACGTACGTTTTATACCATCCACCTCTATAGGCGACTCGACGCGTATACGCGAGTTTTCCTCTCGGTTATTACTTATTTATGCGTCGAGGCATAAAACCCGTTTGACGAAGAGAACGAGGACGGAGTCGGGCTCCGAAGGAGTCCGTACCTTCGTGACGCGTCCTTCGATGACTCCACGTAAAAATAAAGTTTCAATGAAAAAGGAAAAAACGTCGAGCTGATCCGACGTTTTGCAAAGTCTCGGGATCAATGAGCTCGGGATCGACCCTTCGCATTGGCTTCGATAAGACTCCGCGACAGAGCGGGGCTGCACGCATCCTTAATGTATTAAAATCTTTAGCCGTTCCATGTACATATATATTCTACGTGTACATATTCGAGAAACGAGCTTCGATCATTTTCGATAAAAGTTCGTAACACGACTTCTATCTTAGCGATTCGAGGGGCGATCAACGAGGCGAGACGGGAGCATCGCGATAGCTACTCTCTGCATCGCTTGATTGCTGATTGAAGTCTACCTGTATTAAATAACTGAGTATAAGGAAGCTCACTTTTATCAGATGGTGATTTCGAAGACTTTGGGGATTAAGAGGTCTTGAGTTTGGGTTTGTTTGGGTTTGAATTTGAATGCTCATATTTTTCAGAAGGTGATTTCGAAGACTTTGGGGATTAAGAGGTCTTGAGTTTGGGTTTGCTTGGGTTTGAATTTGAATGCTCATATTATTCAGGAGGTGATTTCGAAGACTTTCGGGATTAAGAGGTCTTGAGTTTGGGTTCGTTTGGGTTTGAATTTGAATGCTCATATTTTTCAGGAGGTGATTTCGAAAAATTTCGGGGATTAAAGGATGTATAGTTTGGGATTGTTTGGATTTGAGTTAGGAAGTTCATATTTATCAGGAGGTGATTTCGAAAACTTTGGGGATTAAAGAGTGTTTAGTTTGGGATTGTTTGGGTTTGAGTTAGGAAGTTTATATTTATCAGGAGGTGATTTCGAAAACTTTGGGGATTAAGGAGTGTTTAGTTTGGGATTGTTTGGGTTTGAGTTAGGAAGTTCATATTTATCAAGAGGTGATTTCGAAAACTTTGGGGATTAAGGGATCTTCAGTTTGGGTTTGAGTTTGAAAGCTCATATTCATCAGGAGGTTGTTTCGAAGACTTTGGAGATTAAGGGGTGTTGAGTTTGGGTTTGTTTGGGTTTGTGTTTGAGAACGATGAATTGATGCTGTATGAGGTCCGTCCTCGAAAATCCATCGTCCTTGAATCCACTTTCCCCAATATGTATGAAGCACATGCGCACAATCTAACTTCTTGGATGGTTCCACTCGTTGAAGAATTCTTGAATTAATGACGATACGAGATTTATTCAAAAAATAAGATGATTCTTCTCACTTTCCCCGAAAAATATGTATATGTTCTTGTTTTTTTTGACATTTTGATAATGAACAATTTTCGAATACTTTTCATAGGAAATATAAATTATTTCAAAGCGCATACGTACGTATATTCTTTGACAGAGATAACTCAAGTGGCCACTATGGTTTCCATGAGGGGTCGTTCAGTCAACCTTGAAGTCCTTTGTTATTCCGCTTTCAACGGTCCTCAGTGGCCAAGTGTGACCGACCAGCGCGGGCTCATGTGAAGATACGTGATTGAGGCCCTAATGAAATCAGGGAAATTTTATATAAGCCCGAGCAAAGCCCTGATTCGATTCCCGCTTCCGTTCAGTTAAGGAAACAAACGCTCCATTTTGACCAAATTTCATATTACATTAAAAACATAAAAAAACCTAACAAAGCTTTAACTCTTCACCAATCAACATTTCAACCTGAAACGTGATTGTTTGGGTGTTTCTTTCTGTCTTCTTTCACTCACAACAAGTAACAAAAGTTATAAATAAAAGCAGGTTTGACCGGCATTATATTTGACTATGGATAATATCATCGAGGTAAAGAGCCAATGTCGATCAATGGATCCAAACGATCGTTTTTCGTTAAAATTGAAATTGAACAACGTGCAGGAAAAAAATTGTACATCAGTGTTAACGTTATCAGTAAATATAACGTTCTCATACCTACAATCATAATTCATGTCATAATCGGTAAAGTAAAGAGTCAATGTCGATCAATGAACCCAAACGATCGTCTTGTATAAGAGGTAAATTTAAAAAACATGCGAAAACAATTGTACAAGCGTGTTAACTTGATCACTGAATATACCATATTTACGGTTGCACGACAAGATATCACGCGACCAAACATCACGAGGATAAAATATCCCCAGGAATCCCAGAGACGAACAAACCCGAACAAACATAGAAACACACGCAAATAAACCCAAATAAACCCAAACGGTAAATATTCGGAACCGTAACTCCTGTCAGGATTGACCCAATTTTTTGTGTTTGTTTGTTTGGGTTTGTTTGGTTTCGTTTGTTTGAGTTAGTGTGTTTGTTTTTGTTTGTTTGGGTTCGTTAGTTTTGTTTTGTTTGTTTGGTTTTGTTTGTGTGGGTTCGTTTGTTCCGTTTCGTTTGTTTGGGTTAGTTCATTTGATTTTGTTAGTTTTCGTTCGTTTGTTTGGTTTCCTTTTTAGCGGGAGTTGCACTTCCGAATATTTACCAGCTAAACAAACCCAAACAATGATGTTTTCATCGGGTGGTGTTTTCTTGTGTGATATTTTGTCATTGATATTTCGTCGTGTGATATTATGACATGCTACCATATTTATACCTACTGCAATTACTGGCAATTAGGTCGATGCCTCGACTAAGAAGAAAAATATCATAATTGAGTTCTGATATCCAGAAATTAGGTTAATCCAGATTGTACGGTAAAACAAATTTATCCACGTGCATAATCCATGCAATGTTGCTCTCTAGCACTCTAGCGTTTGTCCATAAACCCAAACGTTACGTATATTTGTACACGGTTTCGCGGCGGCTTCCGTGCGGGCGACTCTCACGTGCGGTCGATTTCTTCGCGCATTGTCGATCGATCTGAACGATAGGGAAGAGAGCAGCGGCGTCGGCGTCGGTTCCCCCTGTTCGTTTCTCCCCGTTGCACACACCGTTATAACGAAACTGCGATAAGGATATCCCGGGCTTTCCAAGACTCTCCGGTCTCTCTTTCACTCATGAGGCGTTATTTCCTCCAACGATATTCAGATGCCGCAAAAATGACGTAAAACCGGAGAAAATAAATGAAAAAAGTAAAAAAAAATTAAATTCGTGAGGCGGGGTGGGGGAAATACGAAATAAATGCATATACTGGTAACCACTAGTGCGCGGCAGGTAAAACGTTCCGCCAGTACCCACGTCGACTACTATTCCTATTATACGTATTAATTTTTTTTTTCGCGATTCCCCTGCGCGTGGGATCCCTCCCCTCCCCGCTCCACCATCGTCCCTCCTCATTCCAGGTCTGTCTCGTTCACGTTTTCACCTCTTTTTCTATCTCTCTCTCTCTCTCTTTCTCTCTCTTCGTTCCTTCATCCACCGCACTGCCGGTAATACGCCGCCCAAGTGCAGGGAATTATACGATCCGTGACTATACGGTTCAATAGGACACGCAGTGAGACCACAATATTCCGGAGCACCATATACGTTTCAATATCTCCCGCGATCTGTCTTGGGAGAGGTGCCTTTTTCGATATGGTTTCTTCGTGTGTATACACGAATGTATGTAAATTCATATATATATATATATATATGAATATATATGCGTGTGTATATTTATAACGAATTGCCTCACGTTCGACAAATCGTTATCTCGGGTAACCTCCGGAACAGCGAGAAGTATAAGGATACAAGAAATGTATATGCCTGTATATATATATCCACGTATACAGGGTGTCTCAAAAATCAATAAAAGTATTGCATATTTCGACATGCAAATTCATGATGATTCAGGATGATCAAACGTGGCCAACAAAGTGTCATAGTTTTTGAGATATTGACATTATTCTCAGCCTGGACGAATATTTTACAGGTTGCAGCAGTAAACACTGATTTTTTTCGGTTCGGATGTTAGCCTGAATGTTAATAAAAAATCGTGATGTTAATAATAATCGAACTGAGATATGTCGCCCTAACCACGTTCAATTCAATCCTCAAAGCACTTCTGATTACGATCTTTTTAATATGGCTCCGAATTGTTCCAGCTATGCGGTTTTTATCTCCTTAATCTTGGCATATCTTCATCCTTTCATGGCTCTTTTCAGGCTTGAGAATTGAAAAAAATGTCGCAGGGAGGCAAGTCCGGTGACTGCGGTGGCTGAGGCATGATAATAATGTTGTTTTTTTAACAAAAACATGACGAATAAAAAACAATGTGTGAGTAGGTGCATTGAGGGTTCCATAGAAATTTGTAGGTACATATTATGAATAGTTCAGGTATCCAGTCTCGCAGTTGTTTCCGAGTATTTTCTAAAGATTTAATTACAAATGTGTAGTTTTGAGATTTTTTTCTATACGTGTAGTATAAGACGTTATTACTTGCCAAATTTCATAGTTCTAGATCAATGAAAAATATCCGATAAATATTGATTCCCTTGAGAGTTGAAATATACGTTTTTTTTTGGCGACATAAACGGCCGTATCTTCTTTTCACGTTAAATTAGAAGTTTGATTTTTTCAGAGCTTTAAGGGACTGTAGATCTGAGTGTATGGTTTTAATTTCAACTCGATATCTCCACGCGTTCCTGAAATAAAGGGTCTTGACAGACAGACGGACGGACGGACACCAAAGTGATACTATAAGAGTTCCGTTTTTTTCCTTTTTAGGTGCGGAACCCTAAAAAGACACAAAATATACAAAATGGCTGACAATGTCAACATTTTTTTCGGACATGTGTATCAACATAGATAAAGAAAATTAAAAATTGAATGCACGTTGTTTACGAAACTTGAAAAGTCATTTTATCTATTTAACAAATCTCGTACATTTTCTGAAACTTTTGTATGGCAGTGTATACACTCATACACACATTCAAAATTGAAAATGATAAAAACGTGGAACAAATCACGTATTATTCTCGAGATTCTCGCGGTCCCGGTTTTTTTTATTTTTTATTTCCACATCAACGATTCTCGTGCATTTTGTGCGCGAACAGCTATAAATCCCAAAATTGCAGTTTGGGATTTATAGCTGTTCAATTGCAGTTTGGGGTGCAGAATTCCGATGTTGGAAAAGATCGCGCACTGATCCAACGACCACAATGATGCGGGCGATTCAAATTGGCCTCTTGATGAAAAAAATGCAAATGAAATTTACTGCCGATTCAATAACCAATTTGAGTGATGATTTTGACAGCTGCCTCGTACGATTGTAGCGACAATTTTATTATTCCTCGTCAATAGAAAAAAAGCGTTCCTTAAAAAAAAAAATCGTACCATTTCCGGTACGTGAAGCTCAGTAATTAATTGAGAAAATTGGAATACTTTTAGAGAATTAAGATACCAACCGAACCTTGTCCAGCCAAATTACTTTTTTCCCGTTGTCCATCAGTGTATCGATTGTTTCAGTAGATAAATCACGAAAAATTAATTTTCTTTATTATTTGAGTCTCTTTATTGTGCTATGCCGTTTACAGGTGTAAATGTATGGAATACTGGATCATCTGGTTGGACTATGCTAACTTGTGGGTTTTCCGCTGATGGTTGCGGACGATTCGCGCATGGCTGATCATAGCTATGTCAGTATCACTGTATCCCCACCAACGGTACTGTACACGGTGCTTGTACGAATGTACATCGGAGTATATACTCGTGTATTTGTTTCGAAGCTGCAAACTAAATATATACTATATGTATATTTAAGATACACAAGTATCTGTGGATATAAATGAACGATTAAAATAATTGGTTAATACATATAGATATAAATATAGAACATCTTCGAACCACCGAATAATTACATTTATTAATAGTCAGCGTTATATAGGTATTCACATATAGTTCAAAATATATTTCGTTAATATCTATTTATACCCATATATAGTATATAACGATGACATCTATTTATATACACATATCAAACTATTTTTATTTATTATTGTTATTATTATTCTTTATGATTAAACGTTATTAATTAAATACGATCATGTAATTTAATTACATCATTAATGCAATATATGCAATTATTAAATGAAGTATTACTATTATTATTATTATTATTATTATTAATCATTGGAAATACACATTTAATAAATACATATTAAAATTGAATCCAAGTTAATGAATATATTAATATTCAAAAAAAATTCAATAAAATCGTAATAACATTAATATTATTGTGATTTTATGAAATCATTTTTTTTTCATTCATTGCTTTCAAAATTACAAATACAAAAATTAGTATATTTGTAATTTTGAAAGCAACGAATGAAAAAAAAATTATTTCATAAAATAACAATAATATTAATGGTATCACGATTTTATTAAACTTTTTTTCATGCATATTATGATTTCTCAATAATATTAACATTATTGAGATTGTTTTTGCGATGATCATAATTATTATTGGTAGCGAATTCTGCAGCGAGTGGTGCGCTATCTGTGCCTATTGGTTAGCGTGGATATACTAGACTTTGTTTTTACTCATACGAACGGATAATGTCCTGTCTTTACCCACTTTACGATTTTGCTGGAGAGAAAAGACTGCACCTCTCGGTCTATCCCTCTCGTCGTCCTTCTCTCCTTCCTCGTGCCTCTTCTCCGTTTTTGCAGTCGTTTTTCTCTCTTCGCTACCTGACACGAGCTGCGAGCACGGTGTTAACCGGTAATTCAGTTCTTGAGGTCGAAACGGCTGGTAATTTAGAGCCGGAGGCTTCGCGGACACGCTATATCAGATCGAGATCTCTCTAAAAGAGCGATCGGAGAGAGATATATTCGGCGATTTATTCCTCCATATCTGCTTTTGCTTCCTGGTCTCCCTCCCACTCTTTCTCTCTCTCTCTCTCTCTCTCTCTCCCCCGCCCTCATTTTCGCTCGCAAGTCGACGGAGAATAAAATCACCATAAATGCATCGAGTATAAATTTCAGCTTCCCTCTCTGCACCTTTCCTCCCCACCCACCCGGAGAATCGACGAAAATGGCCACTTTTATCAATCTCGTTACGCTTCGCGAACTTGCCTCTCGAAACGTTTATTGCTACCTACGGAAATTGCTGTGCTTCATTTTTCTTACTTTTTTTTGTTGTTGTCATTTTTTGCTCGTAAGCTCTAATCGATTGTTGGGGACGCGAGTGTATGGAATTTCAAGGATTATCGGGGTTTTAAATCGATCGTGATATTTAGTTGTAACGGTCAAGTCTCGAGTGAACAAGAAAATAACTGGTGTCCACGGTTCGTTTATAAATGCATAACGTTTTACGCTTATGTGTATATCTGTGTGTTTTGTGTTTGTGTGTATACACCTTTTTGCAAAAGTATTGGGCATTCCATAACAATCTGGATATATGAACACCTACTAGCTCTAGGGAGAATTAAAAATACACACTATTGAGGGTACTCACTGTTTGTTCCTTATATCAATATTTGGTTGATCCATCTTTGCAGAGGGATCGTACTTTGGGCCCTCAAAGAACATTTTATGAATTAATTAATTTTTTGTGAGGTTGCGAATAAAAATATTTACATGGGGTTTGTTGGGCTTGATAAATTCACTCTTGAATTACATTTGAAAAATTTATTTTACGTTTTGTGCACTATTAACGTACGAAAATATAATTGAAATTGAATGCCTCGATTAGTAGGTGGGTCGATCCTGGTATTGAAGTTTTAAAAATTGGTCATCTGAAATAGTCAAAATTTGAATTTTTCGGTTCGATAACTCACTACTAATCGACTGAACTATAATTTTTAATGTACATGTAAAAATAACCAAATTTCGGAGAAAAAAAGGACAAAAGTTGCTTGTTTTTTTACACATTTTGCCAAAAAAATCACAATTTTTAGTTCATTCTAGTTTGTGTGGTTAAAATTGCATAACGATTGGTTTAGTAGTTTCGGAAATTTCAGCTCGATCGAAAAAAGGCGTTTTGTTTTTGTATAGAAAAAAATCGAAAAAAAAGTAATTTACCCTTAATCACCAATGTCTGCACCATCTTGAGAGAATCTTCTTGACTATATATTCACTTTCAAAAATGGTTAAAAAAATCGATTTTTCCAAAGTTTCAAAATAGAAACCTGCCTTAATACTTTTGCATAAGCCTGTATATCCTCTACCGCAGGGTTTCGGATCGTAGCTTTTTGCGTCCGGAATTATACGATCAGTTATTTCATTTGTACTTGATGTATCGAGTGCGGGATATTTACCGATTGACAGTCGCGCGACTAACTCGAATTTACACACTTCCAGTCACGTGACTGGATATACAGAAACGTTTCCAAGTGTCACTCGAGTCGTTACAGTTCGAGGGGCCCAATGTATATTTCGAAATCTCGACATTATTGGGATTGATAGCTGCGGAGGTAATCAATTCATTTTTAAATGGCAGTTGATCAAGATGGATGAAATATTGTCGTGAGTAATTCGGCAATTAGTCGTCTGTTGTAAAACTGAACGATTGGATTACTTCGAGTTTACTGAGCCGTGACGTGGTTGGGGCCACGTTTTCTCAGCCTTGTCAAGGAGATAATTAAAACTATCGTGACGGGTCCAGATCCTTAGAAATTCAATGGATTTTTTGTAATTTTTTTATTTGTTATAATTTATTGCACTTTTAAGTATTTAATTGAATTTACGGTAAATATTCGAAAAATGACTGCAACCCCGGAGGGGGGCAGGGTTTATAGATTTTGACCCCCTGAATACGATAGTAAAGAGAAATCGAGGCGGTCACCGTCGCATAAAAAGTTATGGGTTATTTCACCGAGCGGAAGAAATTACTGGACAACCAAACAAACCCAAACACCCGAACAAACCCAAACAATCGAGTACAACGTGATTCGATAAAAAAATGTTTGTCGCGATGTATAGGTGTTTGGGTTTGTTTGTTTGTTTGGGTTTACTCCGTTTTTTGGGTTTGTTTCGTTGTTTGGGTTTGTTTGGGTATAAATCTATTTACTCCCAAACAATTCTATTTATGTATAGGTGTTTGGGTTTGTTTGTTTGTTTGGGTTTGCTCCGTTCTTTTGGGTTTGTTTCGTTGTTTGGGTTTGTTTGGGTGTAAATCTATTTACTCCGGGTATAGTAGCCATGTGCTCTAACAGCGACTACTAGTATATCTGCGTTAGTATTTTCGCGAAATTCAAAACTCCATAACTTTTTATGGGGGATTGACCGCCGCGATTTCTCTTCACCATCGTCTTCAGGGGGTCAAAATCTGTACCCACCTCCACCGATCCTCCAGAGTTGGCGGTCATTTTCCGAATATTTACTGAATGTACCTTTAATTTTATTGCGGATTGTTTTTGTCATTTTTTTATTTACGACAAGTTATTGAACATTTGAACTCAAGTTGCTGAGGAAAACGGCTTAAAATATGCTTTAAATACATTTGTTTGAAAACCGGAAGCCATCTTGATTTATTGTCAATCACAACCCCATAACCAAAATGGTTTTAACAAAATCTTGACGATTTTCCGAATAAATTGCCGTACGTTTGATTAAAAATTTCATGTAATGGAATTCTGATAAAGAGTGAATTTATCGGTTCAGTCTGTCGTCTCGTGTTTCGTTCTCTCTCTCCCTCTCTCTCTCTCTCTTTTTTTTCTCGCTTGTACTCTGTTCCTCGTTTCTCGGCGCCGCGCTATTTATTCCCATTGATGATGAAGCCCGCCCGCCAGAGCGTCCATCCTGCACCGGGATATGCCAGTCCTAATAGCCGGCTTTCAGTCACCGCGCCGAAAGCTCAAACGGATGCACGTTCTCACGCGCGCCGCTTTCGCTCCTTCGTTGAAAATAATAATTTTCGTCTTTCCATTTCATCCCAGTGAATCCATCGAATATTCGAATAGTAGTTTTTTTTCTGGTTGCATAATTAGGCTACGGTGAACAGCCAAGGTACCGAAGAAACCACCAACGCGAGATGCGAAAAAAATATTATTAGAAAAGTGTGCAAAATTGACGCGTCGATGTGAGGTGTCGTTGAAAGTAACGCTGGAGTAGTTTTCTTCCGTTACACGTACGAGTGCACCAATTTGTGTTGAATGTGTTGGATTTGACGTGTGCAACGATTTTTCCAACTGTACAGTACAAAAATACAAAAACAAAGGATACAAATAAAAAAATATACAAAAACAATAAAAATACAAAAATTTCTAACTGTACAAAAATCCAGTTCCAACTGCATTTTTCCAACGATTTTTCCAACGTGCTCGATATTTCGCAAAGATAAACGTGTCGTGTTGCTCGGACGTGTATAACCGATAAATAAAATAGCATTTCTCAAGAGTTATTCGTAACTATCGAAAGCATGGGGGAAAAATCACCCACGTGATCCAAACAGATATTTCTAAGCAGAAATTGATTATCAAGTTTAATTATCACAAATGTTTAATTAAGATAAATAATCCACGATTCATTGTCAAAAATAATGCGCAATTGATTATCAAAAATGGTCTACACTTAATTATCATAAATAATCCATAATTAATTATCCAAAATGAGCCACAATTAATTATCAAGGGTGATCCACACTTAATTATCATAAATAATTCATAATTAATTATCCAAAATGATTCATAATCACAAATAATCGATAATTTATTGTCAAAAATGATCCGCAATTAATTATCATAAATAATATGGAAAAATCCCGTCGCCTAATACGTGCAGTGAAAATCTGAAGAATTAAAGAAATCGAGTAAATTTTACAAAAAAAAAATCATATCGATCATCGAATCCGACGGAATATTTCCCTCCAGGTTATGTGAGCGATGGGGTCATGGGGAAGAAAATAGCTGAGAGAGGTTAGTGTTGAATTTCCGAATTAAAATTACAGTTCTCAATAACGTCAAACCCTAGATCCATCAATACTGAGCTTTCAACAAAAAATATCGCTCTACACTATCAACACGCGGATTTTTTCGTTTTTGCTAAAAAGTTGACGCGTAAAGATAGATCAAATTTGACAGTCACGCGTGCCAAAATCGACAAAGATTTTCCGAATATTCCTCGTTGAAGATTCCTCCAGTTCCTGACAATACGCGTTGCTTGGCGGCTCCAAAACCCAAACAAATCCAAACAAGCCCAAACGGACGTCCCCAAAAAATCCAAAAAAATTGGTAGCCTTTATTTTTCGCCATACGGATACCTACAAGTGCCTAAATGGGGCTACAACCACGTTTGGTCTTTTTTGTCGTTATGCTCATCGTTTCCTCAATCGAATGGTTTATTTCCCGTACACGAGGGTCTCCGAAACTATCACTGTTTAAATACGCAAACTTTTATCGGAGCGCAATTTTGAAGACGTTTCTTCTATATATTTCTATATAAATATATATATATAAGTATCGCTCGGGAGTTCGCGGCTGTCGCTGTCGCGTTTCTGCTGCACGAGCACGCACGTGGATCCACTTAGATAAATATAGAACCTATAGGGTGTTTGGTGACACTATCGCAGAATAAATACAGCCTGTGTGCTCTCCGCTGTATATCCACCCACGTTTTATAGCAGAAAGCGAGAGCTCGAAAATCATTGGGACCAAGAATCTCAGAGGGAAAGACAGGCCGAAAGAAGAAGAGAGATGTTCAGCCAGACGAGTGGCGCTCTTCAATCTCGCCTCTCTCTCCCTTTTACACTTTGAGATTTTTATGCCTCTCGTTGCGATGAGATCGCGGGAAATTCGTGACATCGATATTTCACGAACGATTTCCCCTCCTGACTTTCAACTCCGCGCAGCTTAAAGATGTTTTTTTTTGTTTGTATCGCGAATTTACTTTTTCGAAAAGTATCGTAATAATTATTTAACTGTGCAAGTAGGTAAAAAACGGACAATCTAATGAAAGGATCCAACATTTAAGGATTTATCTGTAAAAAATAGTGCCAGCGTTAAATACGGCATTGTTTAGTGATACGAGTCTCTTTTCGTGTCTGATAATCGTTTGGTTAATATATTAAGAATATAAGGAAACTAGAGTTTGGAAAAAAATTAAAAAAAAAAAAGAAAAACGTACATCAATTTTGTGTGCTGATTTTCTTGCTGATTTTGCTGATTGTGGTTTTCTTTTATTCCCTTTTTGTAACTAAACAAATGTATAAAGGTCGAAAAGAGATTCATATCACTGGAAGTAATTCTCTTTAAAGATATGGCGAGTTTGAACTGTTCAGTGAATAGGAAATAATTGAATTATCTCATAAATAATTGGTCATGTTTCCTTATTACTTACGTTAATCGCAATTTTGATAGACTGGAGGAACTTATCATGAAAATTTGAACAAATGTAGAGGCTGAATCGTGAATTTTTCTTCCCCCCTCTTTCTGACTTGCGTTTGTAGTTTTATGACGAAAGAACGAGAAGATCGTGTATTACAAGTATGTACGTTGTCCCTTGTAGCCTGAAAATAAAGTCTCTGGCACGAGAAGAGAGAGAGAGGGAGAGAGAGAGAGAGAGAGAAAGAAAGAAAGAGAGAAGAATCATGAGGGCGTGTACCGTGTGCTTTACGTTATGCAGTGCGTTAGTAAAACGATAAAAACATCTCATCTGTACACAACGTGAGGTCAGCCCACATTTCGTATCGATAAATTTACGCAGAATCGTAAATTGAATTGAACGAAGTTACGGGTGCTGCACGGTGACCGTGAAAATCGCATTTTAACAATATTGCATGATTCGCAAGAACATAATTAATTAAAGGGATGGATTAATTAGACGGTTGTCATAACACAAAAATTCTCATAACACAAAAATTCTCATAACACAATTATTGAAAAGAATATTAGTTTGAAGTAATAAATAAAAATAATTGCTCGATTTTTTGAACATTCATTCCTGTGAATATTAACGAAGTTGGTCACCAAATTTCATAAAGAAATATCTCATTTCGAGAAAATCGCGTTTAAAGATTTTACAACCGATTTCCTACCTATACAAGCGGTAGCTTTTTGAAAAACTTTCATTCAGGGAGTATCAGAGATACGGTCTTGAAATTTTTACAGGATATTCTTGAAAGTACAAAATAGCGAAAAACGTCAAAAATCGATTTTTTTTCCAATGCCACACTGGTATGCCCCTTAATTAATCATAAATGTGTCTTTGTTTATTTTTTCGTAAATTTATCAATTTGTATGTTTATTTAATACGAACGTCATTGTCCTTTATTTATTTCCTTTTTTATTGAAATCGTAATGAATTGTATGTCAATTAATGAAGTCATTTGATTAAAAAAAAATCTTTTAATTCAAATATTATCAATTAACTTTATAATTCATTTTAAAAATGTTAATTAACTCGAGTAAACTTTTTATTATAAGAATGTAATCCGTACGATAAAACGTTTAAATGAAAACAGTGCAGTAAAAAGCATCCGAATCCCACGTGTTTCATCTTCATTCGACAGCACATAAAAGGCACGCGTGTGTGTGCTACTTTTGACAAACCCTCTTCGATATATTGCATCGAAAGTCTCTCACTGTATCGAGCTTTATGTCTGCATTACCGAAACTGTATCGCGGACTTCTGGTGTTCCACTTTTTGCAATGATGCAATCCACGACACGTATATCGGTGGAACGCATAATTGGTGGGCTGCATAACATTTCAAAAGCGAATTCTCGTTGCCTCAGAATCGGTAGGGTGCGTATAAAAATATTTGTGATTTCGAGTGGTCCACAAAACTTCACTACGGATATTCTTCGTGCCAAGAGATATTTCACGGACGTTGAAGAGTTTCGTTACACCCGAGTGACGAAAACTGAGTGATTCTTTTCCAGAGAAAACAAACCGTGACGAACATTTGTGAAAAATATTTTTAGTCGAGTTTTTTGCAAGGTGGTTCTTTATCATTCCTATTAATAAATATAAAATGAAATAATCATTATCTTCGTGATAAACTAACCCGAAATAAACCCAAACAAGCAGGGGAGATAAGTAAAAAAAAATTTTTTTAAACATACACAAAAATGAGACAAACCGTTTGTCACCAGCGGTACTTTAATGGCGACTCATCCACACGTATATTTTGTATACTTTTTATCACGACGATCACAAATACGTACGGAGAATTGGCTGAAAAAAATTCACCACGATATCATATCAGATACGAGCAGTAACGATTCTGTGAAGTTCTGCATGCATCGATAAGCACCATCGAGGGCGCATTGTCCTCTCGAAACCTCACAGTTGATTTTCCTTCCGCATTTTTCCATCCCTCCCCCTTAACAACACAATCCAAAAATGCAAAGCCGTCCTCGAATCATTTTCACGATAAAATATTTCTGAAATTCAGAACGTTTCGAATTTTCTATTAAACAGCAACATTTTCTTCGAGTCCAACTTGACCAATCACGAGTGAATTAACCGTTTGTGGTTGGTGTTCCCATAGCGAATACATTTTTATATCGTCGTACAAGTCGTTTAAAATTAAATAAATTGAAAATAAATGAATTACTTTTAAATAATTTATGCAAAAATACATTAATTACTTTTAATTGATCAATTCATTTAAGAACTAATAAATCACGAGGTAATTTATTTAAAAAACTAATTAATTACCTCGTGATTCAACTGTTCCGATCGACTTACCAGATAAAAATGTACGTTTGTTTAGAGAAATTCAATTAAAATTAAAGTAGATTAAATTGAATTAAAATAAATTAAATTAAATCGGCCGACCGCAAAGAGCCTTCTTCCAGAGTGCTTCATTCCAAATGAACAAAGCTCACCCTACCAACTTGGAAGTTCGACTGTAGATCTCGGACGTAACGAGATGGCCGTTAGTTTTACGAGTGCAAGCTCCGATGTGTACACGCGTGTGTGTCGATGAACTCACCGCGAGTAGGCACGAGCAAACATCTACCTGCTATAGGCGTTAGAATCCGGCTCGATATGTTCCGCCATCGAACGTGTGTGTGTTCCTAGGTGTATATACGTGTGCGTGTCTACGCTCGTAATCGGGTATTATTATACGCCTTATTTTCCTTTTACGATATCGAGGCTCGGACTCTGCGTTTCGTAGATAAGATAACGAGAGCGGCTATCGAATCTTGACACTTATTTCACCTGCCCAAGCATGTATTAGCCGCAAACACAGCCAAGGTGTATAACGTTGTAGACATCAAAACCTCAGCGTTATCTCATCCCTTTATCTCTGACCTATGCACCATATCTTCCTTCCACGTATATGTAATATTTCAGTTGCGTCTCAGTGTGTTCCCAAACACACAAATAACGATGGTGAACATGTGTGCGATAGCACACCAATGACGACTACGCGCCTGAGGTTAAACCGCCTCGTATCCGGTCTAAGCACGCCGCTTGAGGTAGAAGTCCAGTGCGAGCGATGTACACACGTGTAGCCACTCTCTCGACGATCACCGTAACGTCCATCGAGCCCTGTAACGTCTACATCCTAAGCCCGATCTTCCAATCCTCTTAGCAGTCTCGGTGAAGTTCTCACTTCGTACGCTAAGGAACTTCACGCAACACGAAACGACCGATACCGGATAATTTGTCTATTAGAATTTTTCCGAATTCATTCTTGTTGCGATTTTCGATCGTCAAAAACACTGTGACTGTATATTTGGACAATCGTTGAATGAGGCTTTCGACTATTGTGATCGTCTCAATATTGGGGTTCTTTTAAACAAATGCGGTTTTGTGGAGTATGTAAGGTAATTGTAAAATCGTTTACGGAGTTATTCGGATTTATACAACGTTGTGTTTTCGATTTTGCTAAAGAACCCGGACAAATATCAGTCGGACGTGCCCATCAAGGGTTCCGTACAAAATTGTAGATACATATTATGAATAGTTCAGGGATTCAGTCTTGCAGTTTTTTTCCAGTTTTTTTAGAGATTTAATTACAAATGTATAGTTTTTAGATTTTTTTCTATACATGTAGTATAAGACGTTATTTCTTGCCAAATTTCATAGTTTTAGGTCAACGGAAAATACCCTATACATTTTGTTTCCCTTGAGAGTTGAAATATCCTACTTTCTTTTGCGACATAAACGGCCGCATCTTTTTTTTACTTTGACATAGGAGTTTGATTTTTTCAGATCTTCAAAGGAGTGTAGACCCGAGTATACCGTTTTAATTTCAACTCAATATCTTTACGCCTTCCCAAGATAAAGGGTCTTGACAAACAGACGGACGGGCGGTCAACAAAGTGATCCTATAAGGGTTCCGTTCTATTCCTTTTGAGATACGGAACCCTAAAAATGGTTAATAGTTTTTATTTTTGTTATCTTTACTGATTGCTTTCCCACTGGTACGCGCTGTTAGCGCTTTTACCTGTCCCCTTCCTTTTTCTTCCTATTCAAATTTCCTCCTCATTTCTTTCCTGTTCCACCATCTTTCTTCTCCGTCCCACCATATCTTCTTCTCTGTTCAATACCCCACCAGAACCTAACCCTCATTGCGGTCACAGCCGACTTACACTACACCATACCGCATTCGCCAAGGGTACGAGGAAACTGTGGATTCTTTGGTGTAGAGAGTTTTGTTGAAGTATGTACACCAACGCCTTAGAAAAAACGTCCTTCCGCTCACCGGTCGATGCGCCAGCCAAAGTACGGCTAAGCAATCACCGATTCAACTATCAGCCTCTCCTGACCCTACTTAACTTCAGTGATCACCGCACTCCGACCGCCCATCCATCAGCGACGATTTAAAAAAAATGTTAATAATTAAGGATGTTAAGATAAGGTTTCGAAAAAACCCCTCCTCAAATCAAGCTGAAATTTTGCATAGTCGCAATTGAATTTCTAGTCCATCAATGAAGACACTCTTGTTCGATTTTTGTCTGACATTTCGTCTTTTTAACGTTTTTTTCTCATTTTTCGTCCCATCGTTTCTGTACTGTGGAAATTTCTGCTTCGCTTTTATACATTAACCTGCCAGCTCGCTTTTGAATTTTGCCCCCTCACTCTCTCGCCTCGTCGGACCCTCCGCGGGCTCTCGTGAACGTATACTCGCCCTCCGGACACAATCCGCGATCTGACGGAGGGATTTGAATAATTTCAGTATCCCCGCCCATTTCGTTCAGCTGCTCAATTATTAGCTGGGGTTTAATATTAATTCGGTTTCATGCACAGTTGTGGGGCTAGACGAGCTATTTCTTACTCTTCCCTCACATCGATTCGGCAAGATTATTTTTGGTGCACAATCATTTGGTAAGAAGGAATTTTTAGGGAACTTTTCCTCTAATTATTATATAATCCATTTGTACAATGGTTAGAAATAAGGATACCGAAAAATTCGTACGATTTTTATTACAAAAATGAACAGATTTTTCGCTCATCACAGTGGCCCTTAATTAATGAATTAATTAACGAATGAATCAATTAATTCACGAACTAATGAATTAATTAACAAACCAATGACTTAATTAACTAATTAATTAAATACCGATGATGACATCGGTAATTTTTTTTTTTCATTTTTCACAATAGTTCGACCCTTCCAAAGGACGGATTGCTTAAATTTAATGAATCATTGAAAAATTCTCATTCCTTCAGCAACTGCTTTTTACAATTAAATCAGTTTAATTTGACTTGGAGTCTTCTTGGTCCCCAAAGTCCATCAATTAAACAAACCCAAACAATCGACGCCATTTGTCCAGCTTCGTAGTTGAGTAAAGCGATGTTTCTATTTTAAAATGTTTTTTTTTTTGTTTTTTATACCGTCACTTATACGGTTAAAAAGTTTCGTATTCATGCGTGATTTACGAGATAAAGTAGCGTTCAGTTATATTCGGAATACAAAAGCTGCTTAAGTACGCCAATGGATAATAAATGTTCGACGATTCTTCTCAAAGGGCCAACAATGACCGTTTGCCGTTATACTTACCATGAGAAATTGCGAAATAACTGTTAAACTTTCCAGCTTACGCGCTTCGTGAAATAAATAGGAGAGAATAAAAAGAAACGTTGCTCTCGTGGCGTCTTTGCATCGGGAACTATCATAGGATAATGCAGCGCACGCACATCACCATCATCGTGCATATATGATATACGGATTCTGTTAAATTTCCCGTTCGGTCCCCAGTCTCGCTGAGCATATGTCGCGTATCACGTGCAAACGTTGGCCGCACATTTTTAACGTACCTCAGTTACCCCTTTATATATATGTATATATATATTTAAAAAATCATTTTAAAAACCATATTACGAAGGAGGAAGTAAGATAGTTAAAAATAACTAGTGACAATATAATAATATCATAATATTATTAAAAGAAATGTTATTACGAAGGAAGAAGTAATACAGTTAAATAATTATTTGCACATTTTGATTTGATTATTACATATATGTATATTACGATGTAATCTGAATTTGTGAAATTTTATTTAAAATAATAATACACTATGAAGTTATAGTGCAGAACATTTTTAATTAAAATATTAATAAATTAAGAAGTTTTTAACAATGTTGCGAAGGACTCCACTTGATGGATCTAAAACGAAATAGATATGTTTTGCTTTCCTCGCGACCCCGTGTTTTCACTTTGTTGGTTTTACTAAGACATTTGACGATTGCATAAATAATTATTTTTGTTGCTTGTACGTTCTACAAAAAAATGTATAAAAAGAAAGGTGAAAAAGTGAGGTGAAAAAAGTATTTGCACATTTCACACGAAATTATTGTTGATTAGGCTTTAATTTTTTTGGCAAGTGTTGTGCCAAGATTGTTCCAAATAAATAACATATATATTAAGGATAAGCTATCGCGTACAAAACTAAGGTAAAGCAACTAAAATATTGTTGAAAGATAATATTTTCAAAAAACGAGAAATCCAAAAACTTTTTTATTAACTGAACAACTAAAATCCAGATGGATAGACAATAACCAATTGTTGGTGGTTGGTGTTTTTGAACACGGATCGTCTCCGAATTCTGAGTATCGACGATGCCTGATTGAAGCCGTATTATTCTCGATGGCTATCTTGTGTATTCGACTTTCTTGTTCAGGGTTCGAACGTGTTCTTCCGTTGATGGAATTCGCCGCTTCTCGCTTAGCTGTTTTCGGGAAGAACTTCGTATACAAGGTAAGGATGAAGATAATCGCGTCTTACTGAATTCTTAATTCCTGTACGGGAATGCGGGTGGTCAAGTCGTGTGCATTTTTTTGGGTTCGTCCGATTGAACAATTCGTATCCGTAACCATTGGCTCAGCAGTGGTAATAAATATGCAGCAGTTGTAACAAATAAAAGGACGCATTTGATTGGACTTCGAAGATGTTTATTCGACAAATTTTCTTATTCCGTAGCTGATAACTAAAAAATTAAGGTGAACCATGAAAACCTGTCCCTTGAGGTCACGTGCAACATATATAGTCTCTTTAACACATGGGTCAATTTTGAACATTTTTGTATTTACGAAAATGGTCGTCACAAAAATTTTATTCGCAGAGATGGTATTTCTAATATTGAATCAGTCTTTGGCCAGCCATCTTTTTTCAATTACTGGCCAGAGATGATGATGTCGATATATTTTATTATACCCTAATATAGACTTTTGAGCAAAAAGAATAGCGAAAGCATTTTAAAACAAAACTAATACAACCTAGCATAAACCACTCCGAAAATAATAGAGATTCTAAAGTATACAAAAATAACAATATAAAAAATATATAAAATATAAACAATATCAACAAAAAAATAAAAAATACTGAAGCAATATCAATTTCAAAAGATAATGATAAATCATAATAATAACAATAATAATAAGCCAAAGACTGAGACAGAGAGACTCAAAGACCGGGCCAGTTCTCAAAAAAGGATGACTGGCCCAGATTCACCTAAAGATCTATAAGAAACATCGATTGCTATAAGAAAAAATTTTTTTTTATAGAAAAAAATCATCTACGTTTTATATTAGACGTAGTAAAAAGAAATCCATGATTTTCCGGCCTCAACGGATCACAAAGTGAGTCAACCAATAACAAAACTGTCACAAAAGTTTATATATATACCACGAAATCTCATCTATCCAACGCCAGTATAACCCGATCGGATTTATACAACGCAAGATACAGATAACTGTATCTATCGTTGTATAAGTCCATTCTATCTATTGGACATGGATTTCTTTTTACTACACCTAATATTTACGTTTCTGTACGACCAAAAAGTGCGGCGCGTGTTCAAATACACCGGGAGACGTGTATAAATTTACATGGTCGTTAATTGTGGCAAAGTACAGCCCCCCCCCCCACCCTTCTTTCCTCGAGCTCATTCCCCCGAGAAACAGAACGGAAAGATGCAAAAAAGGGAAAGAAAAAGTGAAACCCCTTTAGCCCCCGGGTAAAGCGTGCATCGAATTCTCGTTCCAGAGCAGTTGAAGATGCAAAAGAAAACGGTCTAGTCCACATTGATGTTTGCCTCGAGCCGCATGTGCCTTATCACGAACCGATATACGTGTCACGTAACGTCGACAGCGTTTGAAAATAACGGAGAGAAATGAAAAACCGTTTGACGGTAGACGATAGTAAATAAAGGCTCAACAATCATAATCTAAGTGTGTTCTTTCAACACACTTACACGTGTCAATATTATAGTGAATTTCTACACGTTTTCGCACGTGTCATTTTAGGACTCGTTTTGTCTTTTTAATGTTAGTTACTTAGGTGTATTATTTGTCCACTTAGAAACACTCAAATGAATAGTTAGAAACACATTTGACAGTAAAACGTGCGAAAGTTCGTGCTCACGTGAAACATGTGTTTCAAATGTAACATCAGTAATTTGTTGAAGTTTCACCCCTGAATCATAAAAAATCGATGAAATTCTTGAAACTTTAAATAATAATAGTTCTTCATAGAATAATAGTGCATTAACTATTTAAGAATGTGTGAAAATTTAAAGAATGATAGTTCTTCATAGAATAATAATGCATTAATTATTTCAGAATATGTCACTCGATAATCCAGTCGTTATTAATATATAAAGATAACATGGTAGCCTATGGAAAAACAGTTCCGACAGACATTAATGATTGCTAAACGAAAAAAAAAACTAACTTGCTGCAAATTCCGAATTTCTATCATGTTATTCTAATAACCGTGTTGTTCTTATTAACGCGGAACATTCCCTTGGAGTTACTGGTAACATCGTGATCCTGTCGCTCTATGATGAAAACAATCCACGAAAAGTCGTGTTCTTGAGATCTTGCTACAGTATTCACAGCCAGGCATGTTTACAATACCCAATACAGGAAAATATGTGTTTTTATATGTGTCGAAATAACAGGAAGAGGTAATCCTAAAAAAGAGGTATGTGAAGATACTAAAGTACATTGGAGAAAAAGGCAGAACCAAATAGGAGTGTATAAATATATATAAATGTGTGTGTGTGTGTGTAAGAAGAAATATAGAGGTTGATGGTACCTTTGCACTGCGCTGCATTCGAACCAGTTGCAAGAAAGGCACTTATAGACTAGACACCTTGGCAATATCAGTGAACCGATAGAAGAAAGAACTCGTGTCTCGGAGTATGTGTATAAACGCTGGGGTGAACGCCCAACGTTCTAAAGAGAGGACAAGCTTATGCGATATCCCGACCGAACGCGCCTCGCCCTGATCTTCTCCCGATACAATATCAGCCCACAAAATGCGATCGCACTTCCTCTCTCTCTTTCTCTTTCTTTCTATCGTTCTAACTCTATAAATTGGGTTCATTGAAGGCAGGTGCAGAAATGTTTGTTTAATTGGGCAAAATTACGACGTGGAAGTTTCCTGCATGATGGAAATTTTTATTTAATTAGTAGGTGATTGCGATGAAAAGTTTACCGTTGGTTCGAGCGTTGGTGGATAGTGGGTTTTTACAGATGTAGAAACATATAATCCAATAGGTCTGGATGAGATTAGAGCGGTGGAAATACGATTGTTTATAGGTTCGTTTTGTGGCTGATCTTGACCCGGATTTGTAATGAAGATTTCGATGGAATTCCAAAAGTTACAGTTTTATATTTTACCTCCATTGGAGAAATGTCGATTTGCTGTCTCACGAAATTTTCTTTAATGTATAATAACACTTCGTATCGGTAAAATCTCAAAAAGTGACGTTCAGAGTTCTCTGGTTGGACACTCAATGATGTTGACATTTCTTTTGATTATTTGACGTCAAGACTACATTTCTCAATGATAATTTTAAATGCTCCAACTTATCATCAGTTTCGTAACTACATGTACACGTAACCGGAAACATGTTGTCTGATGAAAACATTTTTAAAAGATAGGTAAACTAAAATAGTACAAAAATCTGAAACGCCTAGAGGAGCCAAACTGCAACAGCAACAAAGATGGCCAGGATAGGATCTGACAAGATTGGAACAAGTACCGATAAAACGACCAAGAAACGAAGACAACCCAACAAGAAACCCAAACAAGTAATGATAAAAGAACCAAGAAATGAAGACGTATTGAAAGCGATAATGATGAGTCTGAAAGTTTGGAATCTTCTCTTATTCCCTTCTATAAAGAAACGCATCGTGAAATCTGTGTTTGTATTTTTTTGGAAATAACCCATTTATTTGGATAAAACTGATTAAAGACTGATTAAATCTGATTCTAGAAACAATCATCTACGTTTACGATTCAATTAGATTTACGTTATCTTCTATAACAATTGCCTAATAATAATAGCCTTCGTAACTGATCATAGCACGGTGAATATATTGCAGCGTACTATTGCAGTTTCATGAAAGTTTTATTTATTTACAGTTCACTGAAAAGCTTTACAGGCCTAAAACAAAATGCTATTCCAAATTACCTTCCTTTTCTCTATCCATCAAAATCGGTGAAAGGGTTGAACCTTCTCGAAGAGTGAGTGTACACCTTTCAATCGTACTTCGACAACCTTTCACGCTCATTATCATTCGCTTATTATTCAACGTCTGTGATTTGTAAAGCATCGCACAAGAACACGACTCGTTGCGTTTGGGTCGATCGAACGATCAGATACAATGACGAATGATGCGGTTGAATCTAGATACACGTTTGTAGATTAATTAGTGGTAAAAGAATCTCACATTGGCTGTGACAGACAAAACAACGAAACGGAACGACACGATCGATCAATCACTCTATTAGGTGACCACTAACGATTTTCATGAACCTGACTGGCCCATCAAAATGCTGCGACTGATCCATCCTGATCATCGTATCGGCTACTTTTTTTTATTATCGATCTGCATATGCGTGAGCATCCAAGAAGTATATTTTTATTCAATGTTGGTTCCTGAGATTTGAGATCCAGCCTTACAGATTTTATGTGTTAAGCCTTCCAATTAAATTACGTGAAGTACTTCCGTTTTCTATTACACCCTACCGGCACTTTGATAACTTGACTTATTTCGTGTCCAGGATCTTTTTAAGCTGTTACGGTACTGTGCAATTTCTAAGACCCTTCGTTGCTTGAGACAACTGAATGTTTAAAATATCGTTCATAGAAGCTAGTGTAAATAGGAGCCATCGTCATAAGTTAGAGTTTTCATGAAACATCTTTTGTAAAACGCAAGGCTCAAAATCTGAACATTAAAAAATGGTGTTTTAAATTTCAAGTTCACGTAGATTCCTCAACAAAAAGTTCGTATATTTATACAAATGATAATTTGAGTTCTCTCCGGTCTCTAAATTGATATATCCGTTTAAAGTATTTTCAAGGAACAATAATCTTTTCTCCACGTACACAGCCATAATTATTTCGAGTAATAATACACATCGTCCTACCATAAATTTCGAAAACAACATCCTTATCTCAATCGTTAAAAAAAAAATCCAAGTAGAAGCTGAACGACAACGACATCGGCTGGAATCAAGAGCCATAAAAATATCCAGCACGAATCGTTGAAATGCAACAATTTCCGGAAATACGTGTACTTGGCCGGAACGATTACGTCCTTAATTTAAGGCAAATTGGTAGTCTCGCTTACATCTCATCTCTGGCATACACATACGGTAGGGAATGGAGACGTTGAGCGGCTCCGTCCGATCGAATTCCTTCCATTTCGAAAAAGACTCAAACGAGGATGAGGGGAGAAGGAGAAAAAAAAACGAGCACAAATTGAATCGCGGTGCATAAGAGATGGGAGAGACGGAGGAGATGAATGAGAAGGACTCGATGAGAAATCGTGCCTCGAATGACAAGAGTGTGGAGACCTCGTTGCACACTGATCGCGGCTTCTCCAGAACTCCGAGACGGAAAGACCGTGATGGTCTGAGCGGGGGAGGAGGGGTAGACGCAGCTCGCGACCACCGGCGGGCCTGAGGGGTTGGAGAAATCCGAGTTACGTAAAGGCGCATGTCTACCTACCGCGAGGATGAGCTGATTGCGAAAATAAACATTCATTATTGTAATTACTTTCCGCGACGTGGCCTCCGTGAGCCACGATCGGTAGTTCTCTCTCTTTCTCTCTCTCTCCCTCTTTCTCTCTCTCTTTTCTCTCTCTCTCTTTTCCTTTCTCTCTCTCTCTCTCTCTCTCTTACAACAAACCCAAACAGATTCAAACAAACATAAGCAATGTTCTCTCCTTCTCTCTCTCTCGCTCTCTCATAACAAACCCAAACAATGTTCTTTTCCTCTCTCTCTTATAACAAACTCACACAAATCCAATAGAGCAAAAGTACTCTAAATGTAAATCTACAGCTAAATCTGGAGATTTAGCTGTAGATTTACATTTAGAGTACTTTTGCTGTTTTTGTTATTTTTCTTTTCAAATGTATATATTGACTGTAAACGGTATTGTTATTGTTACTATGTATTTGCCCATTAGTTAAACGCGGGCATAATAAATTCTATCATCATCATCGTCATCACTCTCTTATAACAAACCCAAACAAACCCAAACAATGTTCACTCCCTTTCTTTCGCTCTCACAACAAACCCAAACAAACTCAAACAATGTTCGCTCCCTTTCTCTCGCTCTCACAACAAACCCAAACAAACCCAAACAATGTTCTTTCCCTTTCTCTCTCGCTCTCTCTCTCTTTGCACAGTACACACATGATACCACTGCGCACATCCACACACGGGTGTACATGTGGACCTATGTACGTGCAACGAGAATACGTCCAGTATCATACTCAAGTCCGTAAATACCTATAATCCAAGTTGTATTGATACAACGCGCGAACGCGACATAAGGGACAAAACGCTGCGAATACAAATTCGCGGGTCGACTCGTCGTAACTGATTCAAAGTTTACGTATATATCGATTGGTGAGTGAAAAAATGGCGTAGGTGCTGTCAATCTGGTCAGCTGCATCGCGATGTCCGAGGCTTTTGCTCCGATCTGTGGCGCAGAGGAAATTCTTGCGGACGCTGATGCGAAACGCACAGGGAAAGAGTTTTATTGAGCAGAGTAGTCGCGCGCGTGCGCGCGGTCTTCTCTTCGTCGACCGTTGTGGCGGGTTAATTACAAAGTCGATCCCAGCAGCGGACGATTCCTTCATTAGCGAGGAGAAGAAATCGATTCCCTTGGTGCCCGCTCGTTTGCATCGAATATCTTCCATCTTTATCTCACTTTTTTCTCTCCCTCTCTCTCTCTCTTTCTCTCTCTTGCTCTCTTGATCCGATCCCCGTCTTGGAAAATACACTCGATTTTCGTCTTTTCTGTCCGCTTACTACAGATGCCTAGAAAAAACACGACCTCCGTGGTGAGATCTCATAACAATTGTTTTTAACGAAAACAGAACTCCCATCTCAGCAGAAGACTTTTTTTCCTTTCTCCCGCTTTTATTTTATCTCCTTTATTATTATTACAATCATTACGTTTATTTAAATGTTTAAGTATTTTTATAATATCTTAATTACATTTTTTATAAAATATGTATTTTTCATTTTATAATATTTTTTTATATTTTTTATGATCTATTATATGTAATTTATAATTATTTTCATAACATCGAATTAAATGGTACATAAAATATATTTTTTAATATTTTATAATTTATAATGATACATAGTGTATAATTATAATTTTTCTTACTATTTTTCTTATTTCCCTCTTCCTCTCTTATCTCTTTTCTTCTCTTAAACAAGTTCTTTTTTTTTCTACGTCTGTATGTGTCTCTTCAATGAAGCAATTCTTATTTATACATGCAGTGGTCCGGTGTCGCTTTTCCCCTTGTAGGTACGCGCCAATACGGCAAAGTGCACAGAATGAAAAAAAAAAACCGGACAGGTACGATTCATAGTCGCGTATACAGGGTTCTGTACCAATGAATAAAGAAATAGAGGCGCGCCTAGCGACAGTATAAATGTTTGGATGGGTTGCTCCTAGAGTTTTTCAAGTGCTTCAATTAGCTGGCGTTTGCGTGTAGGTTGGCAGTTTCTTTTATTAAATCATTGGCGTTTCACTGCTTTTATAAATATTTGTTGCTAATCTGTAGTGTATGAACGACAATCATGTCAAATTTAAAGGTCATATGTTACGGTTAACACATATTACTTTTTTTAATACAGCGGGAATAAGTATGTTTGAAAAATAGTGGATTTTTAGAATTTGAGTTAACCCGAACAAACAAACCTAAACAAACCCAAACAGCTACATATAAAGAAATTTCTATTGTTTTTTATTTGATTCTAAAAACATAGAAGTGATAAGTGATTAAAAGCACTGTTTGGGAGGTAGAACCCAAACAAACCCAAACACAATGGAAATTTTGATATTTTCGATTTTGTTTTAAAAACATAGAAATAATAAGTGATTAAAAGCACCAATGCAAATGGGAGATTCATCATTCCCTTTTATTGCTGTAACGTTCCGATGACAGATGTCAATCTGAGTAAAAAATTCAGTGAATCGAGCAGACGCAAACACGCACACTTTGGAGGAGGAGGACGATTAATACGCGGCGCTTCCGCACGGGAATAAATTATCTCGTGTGAGCGAATGAAAGGACGAGGAAAAAGTAAAACGAGTTCTCCAACTCGTGTAGTTCTCTTGTATATTAGCTTTTTCATATGTGTGTGTGCGTGTGTGCTATACATTGTTAGGTACGAGAGGACCCTTCCAATATCCACTTCCTTTCTTCCCTCTCGTTTTCCATTTCTTTAAATGTACGATGTTTTAAAAAGAAATAAGGTGACTTTTTATTTTTCTCGAAAAATATTTATTTGTTTATCAATATATAGTTCGTTGCTTTTTCCAATCCTAGAAGAGTTCTGATATGCCTTTTTTGGTATGGCCTCTAAATATATGTTTGAGACAGAAACAAATCCAAACAAACCCAATACAATAAAAAAAACCGAAAATCTAAAACTAACCCAAACAAAAGTTCATTTGAATATTTACTTTATTTTACAAAACAAAAGTTCATTTGAAAAGTCACCTTATTTTATCATTTATTTAGAGGTGATATTGAAGACATTGCATTTTCCGTGAAGTTGACCGCGTGGCTAATTGTCTATAACGAAGGGAGTCCAAGAATATTTGTGTCTTCAAAGTCCCTCCTTCTTACGTGCATTCAAATATAAAAATTTCAGCTGAATTATCTCGGTCTCTCCGACTGCCGCCACTTTTTCTCCTTCGGCTCTTCCATCCTCATTCTCGTCCAAGCGAAGTTGCACGCCACGAGGACCGCGATAGCACGGATATCGTGTGTTACCTGGCCAAATGTCGTGAATTAATTATCACTGCACGCGAGGATCTCGAATGGATTGACGGGTCCTGGTCTGCGCATTGCAGCACATTAAGGGGTTAGACTACTGTGTAAATTTCAAGAAGTCGTTCATTTCTTGAGGCATCTCAAATCGAACAGGAATGCCTAACACAGAGTGTAGGAATCGTAGATTAAACGTAAATCTATAATTACAACTATGGAACTATTGGTAAATCTTTAAAGGTGTTTTTATAGAAATTATATTTTTTGAACCGACTTATGCAAACATTTTTTAATTACTGATAAGTTGGATTGACTTGAAGATTTGTACACTTGTTCAGTATAATAGGAGTTTAGTTTTGACTGTTGCTTCTCGCCTTGATTTTTTTTTTGTAATTAGTTGTTAACGATAACTATGAAATGTTTCCTTAATTATTGATATTTTATTGTTGTAATTAATAATTATTAAAACTCAATGATTTTCTCGATTATTAAAATTATTGAAATAAAAATCAAGTATCTTTTTTTTCATTTTATTCTAAAGGCTTTCACGAAGCTTTACATTATTACCAAAAATTGTACCAATAATTATGACAATTTTTCTCAATTATTGATATTTTATTTGTTGGACTGTTATAATTAATAATGATTAAAACTTCATTTTTTTCCTAAATCATTAAAATTATTGAAATAAAAATCTCGTATCTTTTTTTTTTCATTCCACTTTTCAAGCTTTCACGAAGCTTCACGTTATTACAAAAAATCTGCTTTCTGAACGAATTCCGCGTAGAACATCAGACGATCAAAGTAACCTAACCCCTTAACGCGACGAAGCGTCTCTACGGGTTCACGTTGAAAACGTCCCATGCTGGCAACGGGAAAGTCGACGCGATCATGGTCGATTGCCGTTCGATGGTCCCTTCGGGTTGCTGGCGAAACGAGACTAACACATTGATACCCGGTAAATTGAGCACCCGATATATTTTTAATCGTTTCGCCAAGACCGATCGCGTGCGTTGTTTCTTTTTATCTTTCAGTTTCTCGCCTCTTTTTCTCTTGCACTTGGTTCGGTCCCTTTGAGACGGGATTAAGTCCCGTATGGTATGGAAACTCCCCCCTCCCCCCCCCCTCCTCCCTGCTCGCCACCATGCCTCACGTTCTTCATCCTGTAAAATGTCGATCGTCCAGCAGTATTTCACGGCTGCCCACGCGTCCTCAACAGAGTTTGCGACGCTGAGAGATTTTCCGCTCGGAACCGGGTTCGAAGATGCTGGAAGAGAGAAACTAAGGAAAAGAGAGAGAGGGGAGAAAAAGGAAGGAAGCAACGACACTTGGTTGCTTTTGCTCCTGTCGGTGGTGGTGCTGCCGTTATTGCTGCCGTTGCAGGTGTACGTTTATAAGACGGGAGTAAGAGAGGTGAGACGCGAAGGTGGAGATGAAGGTGGAGCCCAGGCGTTGCCTCCGGGAACGACCGTAATATCATACGGTTATGCTACGGAGTTAATGCTCCAACTGCTAACATAGAGTATCTTTGTGGCGATGGTGTCGCATGTACGACCGTTCCTTATAGCCCATATATACGTATATATAAACTGAAACTACTTACAGATCGGAATCTATGTATATATATATGTGTATGTGTGTGTGTGTGTGTAGATTCCCATATGTACGCAGTTTCATTCGCGACCTTACTACGTTTACGTTGTCATTCCGAAATAAGACTCGTGGAGCATTCGTTAAGGAACTTCCATCAATGTGTGTCGGAGGACACCGTCCCTTTTTCTTCGTATAATGATCGGCTGGTTAGAACTCAGGCCCGGGCTTTCAGAAAGTTCCTTTGCATTCCAGAAAAGAGTCATTCGTAAGCAAACTTGTTTTTATGAAACAGTAGATTTTTTGGTGATGGTGAGAAATGTTTTGAAGACACGTATTATTTATGACCCAATTCGTGAGATTGCATGATTGTATGTTTTTCTGTATTTTTGGGGGGTTTCTAAAGGCTAAGGGAAAACAATATTCGTTTACAGGGAGCTACCCAGATTGATGAAAACTTCAGTACACCGTACAGGAATCGCTGGTTAAAGGTTAATTCATGAAAATAACAGAATTGACGTTTCAGGAAGTTCTAGGTTCATCAGGTGGCAAGATGAAAGTTGGGGGAAGAGACGAGAGGTAGAAATAGGAGAATTGTGGAATAATGGAGATTGAAGGATAATGAAGAGACAGAGGGGAAGAGGATACGTTGAAAACTGGAGAACAATCAAAATATATTATATAGCGTATACAACGTGGATTAATAACTATTAGCACCTTGGATATCTTCGAGACTATAAGGTTCACAGAATTACTTGCTAAAATAAAATTGCACTTCCGTTATCGGATGGCCCTTTTCGTACTGTGCAATTTCATGATGCTAATAGTTATCGATCCATTCGGTGTCATAGAATTGTTAATAAAAGTTAAAACGCATTTTTTTCTCACCGTGTTGTTCAAAACGGTATACGCGATTTCTCTACGTTTAATGGACGAATTGACTTGAAATTTGGCACACAATAGTTTAGGCGTCATTCGGCGTTTTTCTCGTTAAGATATTTTTCCATTAGTACTTAACCATATTTTTATTTTTCTTTGATACAACGAAACAAATCTTGGTAAATGTTTGGAAGTGAGAATACTCAGACGGGTGATCGTTTAGCTCAGTATGGACTTGCGAGCCAAACGCAAACCCAAACGAATCCAAATAAACCTGAACAAACCCAAACAAACCCAATCCAACCGGAATAACCCAAACAAACTCAACATCGTGCCAGATAAAAATAAATGTACATGGACAAACAATGACGTGCTCCGGCATAACGTTACTTTGTATCATTTCTTATAACCATAAAAGAAACAATAAAAATTAAATCAGCCTGATTCCAGCAAGACCCGAACTTCCGAAAATGTATAAAAATCTTGTTTTTTAATAATTAAAACATTCAATTGGTTAAGTCTAAGCCAAAATTACTTCTTTCAAGAAAAATCTTGTTTTTTTTTTAAATATTAGATGAACCCCGTGGTGAAATTCACGTGTCAACATAATATTTACTTTTCAAGTAATCATAAAAGAAACTCGAAGTACGATTGGATCGTGAAGGAAAAAAAAGGTATTGAGCATGATACTTTACTGACTCGTATCGTTTCAATTAGCCTCTATCGGTGATTTTCGTCGAACTTCGAACCGAGGGTGATGAAAAAAAATGGCGTTAACTGCGTAATTTTCTCTCTATTTATACTTATGTACGTGAGATTACGAGTGCACGTGGGTCGCAGTTGGACCGAGACGGAATAAATATATGTGTATCTTCACGGAGAGGACGAAAGGAGGACCGTTGAATCGAACCCTGGGGGGTCTCTTCTTCCGGACAGCAATATGCGCTCCAGGCCTCTCACTCGGTCGTCTATATATCCGCTACTATCTATACAGCTTTGGCGAGAAGCTGCGTAATCGTTACTGATGCGCTGTTCTTCTTCTTCTTTATCTTCTTCTTCCACGACCGAATGTGGAGTGGAGAAAAAGAGAAGAAACAAAATGGAGGGGTGAGACAGAGCGAGAGAGAAAGATTTGCCCAGACGTACGTTCTCAACGACGAGTATACGTTGCAATAACTCGAAATTACATCGAGCAATCCTTTCTTTATAGACTTCTGATATACACGTAGCCCGTATTATACTCGTTCGCTCGTGAAATATACTCGAGTTGTGGTAATTGAGTAGACCTCTCTCATCTTATCGTTTATTTCATTTCGTACATCGTACAAAAAGCTTTATTCGTAAACTTAATCTTACGCGAACTTTGTCCATCGACAATTTTATGGAAATCTACGTATTGGGCTTATTCGCCGATCTGTTTGTACGAAAACGTGGCGCGATCGATTCATTCGATATGTTAGTTCGATGTAATCGAATTGGATATAAAGTCGACGGGAATTAATGAAAACTTCGTCGTGAATGACGTTTCTCAGCAGTCGATGTAATGCATTGTACCTACGTTGTAATCGTGGTGCGGGATCGTACTGGAATTACCAGCAGCTTGATGGACCCGCATATATCGTGGCAGGACGTACGCTTGTAATAAATAAACTGGTCGGTCAATTAGACCGGCAAGTCCTTCTGCCGAGTTCATCTTTTTTCGTTCGCTTTCTTTTGCTTCCAGTATGTATTTATTTATGATAATCGTTTCGTTAATTATCCGAAGAAAAAGTTGATGCGTGACGTCACTGGACGAGAACCAGCTAGTGCAGACAATGTCCATTTCGTTTGTAACGTTTTTTTTTTTTACTAAAATTGCCAATCTTTAGGAAAAATAAGATTATCGATAACTCAAGGTTTGCAAGATCAAGAATCTTTTCCAAGCTCGAATCATGTTTGCATAAATGGTAGTTTGGGATAAAAATGAAAGATGGAAACATAGTAGATCGTAATGATTCTAATGGTCGATTTCAGTCGAATGCAGCAAGCAATCATTATTTTCAAATTGTTTCACTTTTCATCACACAAGAACTTTCCTCGCAGACTTGGATTGTTGATCTCACCTAAGAAACCTTAAAAATACCTTTCAGTGATTTTCAGAAATCAAACAAACCCAAACAAACGAAAATTCGAAGATTTACTAAAAATTCCACTTATTGCGATGTTCAATAAAATCATGGGTATCAGCGGATTCGTCCTATATGATAATTCTTCATGGCCACCACAAATAGGTCTTCTACCGTTATGTTAGCTGCAGAAACGTGTCCGAAAAATCAATGTCCTTCGATCTTTTCCAGCTGCACTAGTTTTCCAATAATGACTTCTAAAATCGTGATTTCACAAACATATATAGAATTTCGGTGGGCATAAATGTATATTTATATTCGAATGCAAGGGAACCCGTTCGGTCTCAAGACCGTCACTCTCGTCGTGCTAATTCGAGTAAATATAGTACAGAGTCAACGAACCCCGTAGCGTTTTTTCCCCGTTGTTTTTCGTCGATGCAAATTCCCAAAAAAAATAGGAGCTAATACCGATTAAGCTCTTGCCCGAAATAGATCGATATTACGATCGATTAATCAGAAACTTTATCGGCCCAGCTCTCGTAATTACTTGAGAGTACAATGCGCCAAAATATCGGAGAGATTTCGTCTCTCGTTTTAGTACGAGGCTATATAAAATTCGTGTGGAATTTCCTTGCCGTGTTCGCACACCAACGCGCGTTAAATTGTTTACGCGACTCGTTGCCAGAAAACATGGCGAACGGGGTATACAACACGCTTCGGGAAAATCCACGCACAATCGTCATATTATCGGATCGTATTGGTGTCACGGGGATTCTAAATTTGTAGATACCTAATGGGAAAAACGCAAGTCTCTGAAGTGTTCATTCCACTAGTTCATGTTATATTCAACTGGGACGAAGCAATCACTGAATTATACAAAAAAGCAAAAACAAAAATCAGTAATAAAATTGAACTTCAAGTACCTATGATCACGTTTCAAGAATTTCTAAATAATCTTGTTTAGCTTTGCGACCAAAACAGAAATTGTGTACTCGCTGTGTACTCACAGCCAAATTTAAATAATCGTAAGAAATAGTCGAATTAATGTGTATGTACGATTTATGAAAAAATAATGCGCATTTGCAATGTGAAGGGAAATTTGGAAATCATTCTAAAAAGCAACACGAGTTTATACACACTATTAAGGAGTTGAACTATGACTATCTGAGAGACATTACTTCGAAGGGATCAAAATAGATACTGATGAAGAAATAAAGAAAAATAAGAAGAGAGATAGATAGTTGAAAATAAAAAATAAAAAGAGAGAAAGAAATAATATTTCGAGAAAAATGAAAAGAGAAAAAAAATAATACTTCGAGAAAAACAAAAAGTCACCTTACTTTTTGAACAAACCTCGTACGTGGATAATCATGTATTGTGAGAAAAGCCCTTGAAGTCCTACGTCTTCAATGCCCCGTTCTTCCATTTCCAGATAATTGAAAATAAGGGGGGCGTTCGAATTTCTTAAATACAAGATACGTCCGTTTTGTTCTCAGGAGTCGTTTAAAGAATATCCCCGTATGCAAAAGAGTGGTAAGGCATGGGTTAAAGAAGCGAGTCTGATCGTGACGGAAACGAGGCGATCGATCGTTATCCTCGCTCCCGATCGAGAAGCAATATCCCGCTGGATGGAATCGCATCGGTCTTTTACTGGCCGCGCAGTGAGTCCGTCGGCTATTGCTACGCATTGGTGCAACAAGGAAGGCGGCGTAGGGGGGATCGGTTGCGCCGAGCTCGCACGGAAGGAGGGAATCGTGTTGGGATACATTACGATGAAATTGCGCGATCCGTTTGACCCGTGACTCGCTACCAGAGGAACGACGGAGAAGAAGACGAGACGAATGAACGGACGATCGATCGATCGATTTCTATCGACGTTAACTCGAGAGAAATAGTCGTCGTGTGTATACTCTTCCGCCAGTCCAACAAAGAAAGGCAGAGACAGAAGGAGAGAGAAATAGAGAGAGAGAGAGAGAGAGAGAGAGAGAGAGAGAGAGAGAGAGAGAGAGAGAGAGAGAAACCCTTTTTTTCAATCTCTTACATACGCCGCTTTGTAAGGACAAGAGTAAGTAAATCGAAGGAATTAGCACTACGACTAATCGTGCTAATTTCTTCGACGAGTGTATAATTACATAGGAGGTTTATAGATGCCGAGCTGGAATACGAGATTTCTTCAATAATAAGGTGGATTTTTATTTTTCGAAAAAAATATTTTATTTATTCATCAATATCTATTTGGCAGCTCAATCTTCTAAGCACTTTTGATATGCGCTTTTTGGTATGACCTCCAGCTTTTCCAGCCATACGTTCTTCATCTCTTAAATCGTGGCAAATCTCCGTCCTTTCATGGCACAACCAAAAACAAACACCAAACATCACGAACGAGCAACAACGTGCGTTATCGTTTTCGATAGCAAAAGGTCGCCAAGCGCATAAAAATACGTCTAAACGTTGTATCTATTTGAAATGAAGTAAATATGTAAAATGGCTGAGCATGCCGACGTATGTTGGGGACATGCGTACGAACATAACAACAACAACAAAAAAACTCGAAAATTGAATGTACACAACCCGTGAAATTGAAAGTAACCTTCGACGTTCAAACCTTCTTCATGATACGTTGGGCCTTTCTTAAATTTGCCATGTTTTTATTTCCACAGGAGTTCAACCTCACGACTTACCCATTGATGGTATCCTGGTCAACCGAATTCGATTTTTTCAGCACCGAGCTAACGCTCGTTAAATCCAATGTGACTAATATCTAACTGGCGGAAGCTCGACTGTGCGTTTCTTTGACAAAAAAAAACATTCCCAGAAACCCTCGTTTGCTTCATCGAGGGCAAGAAAAAAAAATGGCTAATTCGATAGAGAAAAAGAACCCGCGTATAAATCGTGGCAAGAGGCAAATTAGCGCAGTGAGCTGAGGATTGTGACGGGTGTGGAGGGTCAAATAGGGAGGGCGCAGCCGGGTCAGTAGACGGAGGAAGATATTTTGAGAAGATTCGTGCGGGGATAGAGAATTTCCGAGCGGGAAGGAGGAAAGATCCGAGAAAATGTTGAAGACGAGAATGACTGGGAGACAAGAAGGTAACAGAGACGAAACTACGTGAGAGATACGAATAAGACAAAGACGAAGAAGAAGAGGTCGAGGGAGTACAGGAAGAGAGTAAACGGAACGACGATCCGGCGTTCGGGTCAGCTCTTTCGTTTCTTGCGTTTTCTCTACCTCCCTTCCCCCCTCCCTCTTTCTCTCTCTTCCTCATCTTTACTCTCCCTTTCTTTGTCTCTTTCTCCTTTTCTCATTCTCGTTCTTCCCTGTAGCAGCTTTGCTCGTCTATCTGCATCACCCACGCCAACCTTTTTCCTTGGCCTTGCGCCAGGTTCGAACGAGACTTCTCTCGCGTTCCCTCCATGAGCCGACTCGTTCTGTGAAAACGCGTCGAATGGAATAATTCCTGTATATTTACGTACGTGCGTGCGTAAGGTGCGATTGCATCGCATAGGAAGCAGGGAACAACTATACGTTAAATAGCGCCATCTATGGTTTGCTTTAACGATACGCTGACGACGATACAACGAAAGAGAGCAAAAGGGGTTAGGGTAAGGCAAAAGCGAAGAGGGGGGGGGGGGGGCGAAAAAACGAGAGCCATTGCACTCCATGTGTGAAGACTCTATAGTATATAACGTACAATGGTCACGATGTTAGATAAAAAAAAGGAAAGTCAATTCCCATAAATTACCAGTGAACGATAGCTTAACGAGCTCCGACTCGATTATTTTCATGCCTACGTTTACCGCACTGGTATTCTATTTTATCATGAAATTTTGCATACGCGATTTTACCTCTCTGAATGCCGACGTGATAAGATCGGTGCACCCGGGTGTAAAGCTAATAAAAACAGGCGTTTATGAACATGCGAGAGCGATAAACAGATTATCAGCTGATTTCTTCCGCGTATAGAATCCGAGAAGTCTTCATTTGTATAAGACAAGTCAAACGGTTTACTCGAGGGGCTATACCTTGATGACCCGGAAATCGGAGTAGATTAAATAAATATTCTTTTTTATGTAACTCGTGTGATTGAAAAATAGTTTGGGTTTGTTTGGGTTTGCTTGGGTTGACAAGTGACAAGAAGACGACGATAAACGAATGAGTAAGATGAACACATCGTACATTACGATTCCTTCCGGTCTTCGGAATTCTCGTTTTCGACAGGCATTGGAGAGAATATACATTTTAATTCCTTCGAGAAAGCGGAGGCTACGATATAAGTGTGCCTACAGATCTTTCGGGCTGGAATTCGTTGGATCGCGCCTCGAATCTACAAAACGACTATGGATGATCCCCGGGGCTTTCCGGCGGGTCTCTCGCCCGCGGGATCGCGTGCCCTATACCCGACAACCCTATTAAGCTCCGTAAAGTATATTCGCGACGTCGAAGCTTGTTTTTCACCCTCGGTGTGGGCGGCGTTGAGGCTTCTCTATCGTTATTCCTCTTCTTCTTTAAATCCCTTTTCTTCTCTTCGTCTCTTTCCCTCTCACTCTCTACCTTTCTCTCATTCCATCTCCTCCCTCCCTCTTGCTCGATAAAATCCATATACGTTTATACAGGGTGGTACATTTGACATCACTACCCCAAATATCTTCTTTGCCTTTACAACGAGATGTTTTTACCAAAATTTTGTGGGGCAAAATCATTTCAAGGTCATTATGTCATTGGATACATCTGAAAATGTTTTGGGGAAAAATCAATTCAAGGTCATGATATAATACACCCAGCTTTACGCGAGGGATATGTTCCGCAAACAATTGCGTTAAGTGAAAAGTGCGTATATCGGGATTTATGATTAAACATAGTCAAAAGTTAATACAAAAAAAAAATATAAGTCATTTTAACGAGGATTTTTCCCTAAAGTGAAACCGCGCATAACGGTCTCGCATAAAGTGAGGTATTTCTGTAGGTCGTTTCATACTTGTGAAATTATTTTGGTGAAAAATCAATTCAAGGTCATGATATCATAGGTCGTTGGATACTTCCGAAAATATTTTGGTTAAAAATCAATTGAAGGGCATGATATCATAGGTCTTTGGATTCGGCTAAATATCAGCTGCAACGTTTCATTAAAAAAAAACATGTTCCTATTTGGAATACCATTGATGACCTTGAGGAAGCAAAACCTATGACCTTAAGAAATATATATTTTTTGCTATTCCATCAGCCCATCGAAATTAATAAAATTACCTGACATTTTTTTTCGTCACACTAAAGACAACGGAAATATTTTGAATGGTCCCGATAAATGATACACCCTGTATAGAGATGGCGCTCGCAAAGATCCAGGGATCTACGAAAAAAGCAAAGTACACGATCCTCTCTTCTTCGGGATCCACGGAAGATCGTGTCTCGAGCGAACTCACACGTGGTTATGTATGTGGCGCGCGTGTGGGTGGATGAAGAGAGAGAAAGAGAGAGAGGGGGGGGGGAAGAGAGTTGGCGCGAAGCCAGAGGATCTCGTGGGAGGCTGACCAAGCCGATAGATTGACCTCAGCTTCTGACCTCTCCCGAAATAGAACCTAATACACTCGCGCACTCGAACACACCCTCACCCGCATACAACACAAATTTATATACGTGTCTTTGAATTTCCGGAGACTTTTGCCGTTTATTCCAACCACTTCAGTGTCGACTTAGAAATTGATGATTTATACGAATGATCAAAATAGTATCAGCAATCTCGAGGATGAGAGTTTTCGACAGTGGTGTTGGAGTTTTTATATCGTTGGAGGAGACTACCGGCTACTGATTTCCAAGATTCTATTTCTGCGATTGCAAAAAAAAACATCCAAAAAGGTATATTGTTCAAAATATCCAATAATCCATTATCAGTAACCCAAACAAATTATGGAATAAAGAAATGTCAATGAATTCCGAAAATGTAAAGATCATTGTTATGTTCAATCCTTAGAAAAAATAATGAATCATTTGAACGAGTTTGAAGCGTAAAAACAGGTCGATTTTTGTATATTGAATTTGAATTTAAAGAGTTTTTCTTCATGGAAGAAATTTTAAGGAAAAATGACATGATTATTATTTAAACAACGTACCACGGTTCCTGCATGGCCAACCGGTATTGGTTATGACAACTGAAGTGACCCTGAATAAAAAGTACGAAAATTGACTTTTAGTATAAAAATAACATTTTTGTGACGCATAGCGTAATTGAATATTTTTATTTGGGTTGGATGAAAATATATTTGTTATCACATTCCAAATACGAAAAGATTAATTTTTTCCTTTTTCGAAAGACGAACATTATTGTTAATGACTAATAGTTATTATTAGCCACCAATGAAACAAATGGTAGTTAAACGCCCATGAATCTTGGAACGTTTTGAAAAACATAGTTCCGAGCAAAACCCACTTAAAGTTTCACCAACGTTTCTATATAAACATGTCTTCGAAAAAGTCGTTTAAAGTTGTATCAGCAGTACTGTGGTCGTTCAAGTTTCATCGAGTGATGAACGATTTTTCAAACAAATCCAGACAAAACCAAACAAACTCCTGAATTAAAATAGTAAGAAAGTTTTTATTAATTAATCACGCGGAAATGATAATCAATGCATGGTCAATAAATTACACTCTCAATTATGTAGATATCAAGAAAAATATTTCGATAAAACGAAATTTATGCAAAATAAAAAAAAAGGAAAACACGAGAATGCAAAATTAAACGTATGTAGAATTCCGTATTCCCCCGAGGCGTTCTTGAATACCATCATCGACAACAATCTCCAAGATCTCGTACACATCCATGTTTATAGATCCCTAATCTCCGTTCCGTTCTTATTTCTTCTCGGCGGTGTCTGGCTCGTATTCTCGACCTATAGTTCGCACCGAGATCATTTCTATTTCCGAGTTCGCCTCTCTTCAACTCTTCAACTCGGGGACCGCGGTTCTCTCTCGGTCGGTGTGTGAAGTAACGAGTGTTACGATATTTCGAGTGGTGCAACATGCATCGAGTCCGTAAGCGCAATGATGGATCTGTCGATTATTCAACCGTTACGTCCGTCGATTATTCAGATGTCAACTTTTAATTATTCGAAAGCTGAGGTTCGCGGCCTTCCTCAGGTTCGTTCGAATTCGTTCTTATTTCTATTCAGGATACGCGATCGGTCCGATAAACGCGAGAGACGCTCGCTGGAGAAATTATGACGTGTGGTAGTTCCATTAAGATGCAAATAGGCTAATAATTCCAGAGACCGCGCACGCGGCCCGCGATCGTGGTCGCGAGAGAGTGGGAGAGTGAAAGAGAGGGAGGGGGGGGGGGAGAGGGAGAGAGAAAGGGATATCGCGGGCGCGAGAAATCCGGACGTTCGCATCGTCGTTTTCCAATTCCCGAGCTTGCGGCGCCTACGCCATGAATTAATTATTGTCTGTGGCGATTTAATTGCCAGTCGCGCGCGCGTGCACTCCTTGCGCTCATATAGGAGAGCGGAGAAAACTGGCTGCAGCTTCTGATATAGCGCGTGTGCAGCTTCTCTCGTTCGTCACTGACGCGACCCTGATGGGCTCTCGTTCCCTATCCCCCTACTCTTTCTCTCCTCCTCCTCTTCCTCTTTCTCTCTCTCTCTCGGTCCTCCTCGTCTCTCGCTCCTCCTCCCCCCTCTCTCACTCTCTCTCTCTCTCTCTCTCTTTCGCTCTCCATCTCTCCCTCTCCTCCTCTTTCTCTCTCTCTTCCTCTCCCTCTTGCCCTCTCTTACTCTCTCTCTCTCTTTCTTCTTCCTTCTGTATCTCTCTTTTTCTTGATATCCTCCTCAGTGCTCACCTCAATCCGTATATATATGTATAATATACACTACTCATACTGCGTACAGATGCAGTCTCACGACGACTGCTGGACGCTTTGATCAGGGTACTAGCCACGGTAATTGAGGTACCTGCTACCTTGAGAGAGTCTGCAAACCGGATCGAATTTATTTATTAATATACGAAAATAAAATAGCCAAATGGAGAGCGAGACAGAGAGAGAGAGAGAGAGAGAGAGAGTGAGAGAGAGAGAAAGAGAGAGAGAGAGAGATAGAACTCTCTGGAACAAAAACGGAAGGGCAAAAGAGCACCTTTGATTCGCCATGCGTGTATCCCCATGTTCAAGGGGTCAGGCCTTAGTGCGATAATCTAGAAAAATCGTTTCCAATGTAAAACAATCACCACCATCTTTTTTCATCAACGCTCGACAATTGTCTTTCGATTTTTCTTCGACTTATGGAAGGTTACAGTGTAGTTAAACTTTGCGAATCCGAGCTCCGGCTTTGGGTACAGGGAGTATAAGTTCCTTGTAAAGTTGCGGTCGCCCGAGCATTGATTTTATATGTCGCTCTCACATTGCGACTCTCTGTGGCTGACTGACCGGCAACACCTGACGTATTTCCAGGGATATCTAATTACCGTTTGGTACGCAAGTGTGCACGGATACGTATACGCAGTTAAGCACGCAGACGCGAAACCGCGACCTACAAGTTCTCGACCGAGAGATGCCTTCACGCACCTTCGTAGGTCTCGCCAGTGAACACCGGCTTCTTCTGTATTTTTCTCCCCGATTCAAATCAATCGGCATTTCATTTCTACGAAGCGTTGCATTAGGCGAATAACCGTGAATGGGATAAATAGAGCAGCCACATTCCCCTATCTAGAGGCCGAGGGAAAGGAATATGTCGCAATCGAAGTTGGGACCTCAAAATGGCACTTTCCATTAAACCCGATGGAACTATTCCAATTAGCCAATGCCCGAATGAGCTCAAATGTCAAGTACTGAAACGGACGATGAAAATCGTACTTTCGATCTAATCAGTCTGGATTTACTACGATTGCGACCAATTATGAGACACGAGTTACATCGCTTTATAAAATACAATTTTGAAATGAAAAAATGGCGGTGTGACATTTTACAAAAAGCTCTAATCCACGCAGGCTTAGGTATCAATTTTTTGGATTTATATGAAACCTTGATTTCGCAAATTTTCATCCTTTTGAGAATTTCGGTTAATTAACTGTCCTAAGTAACGAATCGGAAATCAGGGTTTTTTAAAAATGAATTTTTGAGCCGGTTGGGTATTTATATTTATACAAATGTGTACTGAATTTCATAATAATATTCATAGATATAGTTGTTATAAACAAGGTCGCGAAGAATCTGTGAACGTGCAATGGGTGTATTTGATTTTTAGTTATTCGATTGGTCTCACAAAAAAGCGAGGTTTTTTCTAGCAATTTATATTATTGTCCAATTTTTAAAAATCGTGTTTCAGGAAAAAAATGTTTGGATTTTTCTCGATTCTTCGAAGACGATAATTAATTTGTATAACTAATGAAAAAAATGATTAAATTACACTATACGACCAAATTGCGTAAATGTACCAAATTTCGAACTAATCGGTTTATTAAATATTACAAATTTTCATTTACACCATTTCAAAAAATATCAATTCGAGAAAAACGTCCTGGTAATTTCACTACCAATTCTTGCTTCGCAATTACAAGTTTTTCTTGGATTTCCGACCCTTGCACAACATATATTAAACCTCCCTCTTTAATGAATTTTCAAAGATTTTTGCACACATTGAAAGAATCCTAATTTCCAATGAGAATCATTAATCCCAAGTAAACGTTACCACTCTGGCACTCCTGTAAAACATCAATCAATAATTAACTCGAAATCCTCTTAAACGCAGAAAAGAAATCATTTTTCCGTTCTCGTGCTTTTGAAAAATTGTTATTTCGATCCCCCTACGATTAGTTCCTCAAAATATTCACCTCCTTTCCGGAAACAAGTTTTTTGGACCACTTGTGAGAGCTGTTTTCCAAGTATGTTCGAAAAGGATCTATCATCAATAAATCCTCATCGACAGGCATCCGTATCAGGAAATTTTCATTTGGCAGAAGATCATTAATAATTTGGGAATGATTTGCAATCTACATAAATGCAAATGCTAAATCGTACAGAGAGATGCGATAAGGTGTCATTTCGTACACGTTTCTCCTCCGGTGGTTTTCCAATCCTGGACTACATGTATTTATCATCCATATATGCACAGGGTAGAGTCTGCCCATAGGCAATGTGCGTATATCGATAATACAGTGAGCGCAAAAAATCATCTACCACTTCCGTTCTATCAGTCATATATATATATATTAGTTTACATATATATGTGTGTAAGTATTTGTTGCGAGAGACGAGACGACGACCGTGAAGAGACTCGGAGATCGTATCTCGAGCAATATTTACTGCTTTCTCTCTCTCTCTCGCTTTCCCTCCTCTCTCTTCCATCTCTCTCTGTCGCCCTTCTGGACTTTGAAGCATCGGATGCACCAAGGAGGTTGCATTTCGAGAATGAGAGAGTGAGAGAGAGGCAGAGAGGAACGGCGAGTTTGCCTCTCGGCTGCTGCCGTTGGTGAGGCCTGGTTTTGCTACTCTCTTGCTGCTGGCTCGCACAGATTAATGGCGCGATCGGTAATGAACGTGGGGTAGGCTGGTCGACCATGGCAATCACCCCGCGGTCTCGCAAATCCGCCCTCAGCATCTCTCCCTCTCTCCCTCTCTCTCTTTTCCTCTTCTCTGAACTTTTCCTGATCACTCTTCAGCTCCCGCTCAGTATGACCATAACTGCTCCGGATATCGCGGTGCGTACACGCATGATGTAAATTCGGACATGTGTGAGAGACTTGACCATCCATGTTGCGTATCACATCACGCAACGTATAATCAATGATCCGAGAATTATCAATACATTTAATTATATTATCCAGATGTAAATTCACCAAGGCAACCCTT